>JAVALU010001245.1:0-12857 GCA_030770095.1 Gila robusta
TCTATATGGGGAGGCTGCAGACCTGGAGCCGGCAGATATACGCCCCTGGCAGTTTTACGCCCCTGACAGTTTTACGCCCCTGTTGTTCCTGATGCGTCCAGTAGAGGGATATACTGCGAAATAACATCATTAAATCGACTCTTACAGATTAATAACCCGTCCATAGATACTTTTTTTTTTTTTTTCATTTATAAACGTTAGAGTAGATCTGCACGGATTAAAATGTCTGTAGCTATTCAGTTGGGCTTCACTCACTCAGCCTACAGAATGTGTTTTTGTGAATTGAAAAATTAAAAATACACAGTTGGATCAACTATGTTATGACAAGTATATGACCTACTGCAGTTATAGGCCTTTCCACCGTAAATATGTTGTTTTGAATTTATAGTTACATTTAGATATTAACCAAATTTAACCCATTACAGTATACCGTGTAATCATATGGATCCTTGATTATCTGTAGTACTATTCTCTATTGGTCGTCATACAGCTACCAAACAGTGTCCTACACAGCATTTTATGAAGACAAACACAATTTATCCCTTTTCTAAAATTCCAAGGGCCATTTAAAAGAAAGACACAATATTGTTGTTTACAATTTTTTTTTATTAACACCTTTATGAATTATGATGACTCCCCTATGGTTTGCCCCTCTTCTTTAACTATTTTTTAAAAGGACATCCATGGTGATTTTATTGTGTGTGTGTGTGTGTGTGTGTGTGTGTGTGTCTACTTAACCATATTTTGGGGACAAATTTGTACCCAGAAGTGACAAAAACCTGACAAAATCTGCAAAAAACTACCTTTAGGGACGTCCTCATTTGTAAATCAGGTTTAAAAATAAAGTAATAAAAGTTTTTTTAAATATGTAAAAATGCAGAATGTCTCCTGTGATGGGTAGGTTTAGGGATAGGGGCAGTGTAAGGGGATAGAATATACAGTTTGTACAGTATAAAAACCATTACGCCTATGGAATGTCCCCATTTAGATAGCTAAGTAAACGTGTGTGTGTGTGTGTGTGTGTGTGTGTGTGTGTGTGTGTGTGTGTGTGTGTGTGTGTGTGTGTGTGTGTGGATTGCATATTGCATCAATTTGCTCCTGATCTTCAAAGTACAACAAGCACTTGTTGGTGGAACAATAGTGAAAAAAAGTGTCAAGCCACTTTGATTTCTTTTGGCCACCAATGATGGACTGTGCAGAGAAAATTGAAAATGACATTAAAACCATGTCCATGTATGTCTCTGTAAGTTGTTTATTTTGTAAGTCGTAAAAAAAGATGGGTGTTTTATAAGTTTAGAGAGAGATTTTCATCTCAGCTAAAGCAAACACACACCTTTATGAGATGCAAGTTAAAAAGAATTTGGTAAAGACAGAGTATGATAAAACCCACATTAAGTGCACATACCCAACATTTTAGTCCAGACCAGTAAGCTATTTTAAGAAATGATGTTGGAAATAATCAAAATATTTGAGTGAGTGTGCAGTTCAACTGTTTACTTAGAGATTTAGATACATGCATACATATATGCCTATTATAAATGCGTCTTTTGTGTGTTCACACCATAGGCTATAAAAAAACAAGTTCATATTCCATTATCTACTGTAATGTTGCCCCAGAAACCATGTGGAGTGTGTTTTAATGTAAGGAGTAAACAGGGTCTTACCAGAAGAGCCCATCTCACGCAAGCTAAAGACAGGCAACAAAAGAAAATGAATTTTAAAGTGAGTAAAGAAGACTAGGGGCAGCTAAACCTACACGTGGTTAGCTAAGTTTAAGCCAGATAGTAGAACATAAACCTGACCGTCAAGAACTTTTTGTCTCTCGAAATAAATTATAGACCCATCCATTGATATAGAAATGAATTGATATCTACCTACCAAGCTAATCGTTTATAAATAATAAATGTTGCATCATTGCTAAACAACAATAACTTTAGCAGATTATTTAACATACAAATGACAGAATCTATAATTTTTTGTCAGATTTTCATTCTAACGATAAAAATCTTTATTATACGGTATTATTACTTTGTCTTCTGGGCAAGATTCATCTTCATAAAGACAGAACCATTCAATGATCCTGATTTAAGAATATTCTCCTCTGATATAAAGTCCCTTTTTTCTTCTTTTAAGAAAATGTCAAAACCTTTAAACTCAAAGGTTTCTAAAATAAATAATATCATTGAATCTGTTGTAAAGAACCTTTAATTTTTATGTTGACAAAATGTAAAATTGTATTGATTTGTGTAGCCTAATTCAATCTCTTTTGATGTCCCCCTTGTTATTTTTTTTCTCTTTCTCACTGTTAATGTCTTGTATCCTTTCATTTGCAATACAAAATAAATACATTTATTAATAAAAAATAAAAATAAAAGATTATTTACTAACATAACTCAATTCGTGTCGCTGTACAGCCTCCCCCTACTGGACGCATCAGGAACAACAGGGGCGTAAAACTGTCAGGGGCGTAAAACTGCCAGGGGCGTATATCTGCCGGCTCCAGGTCTGCAGCCTCCCCTTACTCCTGTACATAGGGAATGCGGAGGTACGTCACGCCGTGTTGCATTATGGGACGTGGGCGCCATCTTTACAGGCACGATCTCTGTTTACCTTCGGTATAATAGTGGGTGTTTGGCTAAAAGGAGGTAAAATTGAAGAAGAACGGAAGAAATTGAGATGTTTAAAGAAAAAGAGAAGGGACCCTACCGGGATAAACTAAATGCCACTGCCAAAACACGTTATTTGGACAAACTATCCGCGATAAACAACGTTGATACATCTGATTTAGTTTTGGTGTTCAAAGCCTATGCTAGGTTGATTACTATTGTACATAAAGTTCAAGCTATTTTATCTGAAAAGCAGCTCTCATAGTTAATGTTAGCTTGCTATTTTCAGCACATGTTAAGTTTTCATAGGTTGTGCAAGAAAAAAATTGTACATTACTTTATAATGCCACAAGATGTGGTAACTTGTTAAATACAACTTTGCCTTATTGTCATCATTCAATGTTGACACATGTAAAAATGAGGGTATTTGGTCGTTTATTTTAAAACAGTTTGATGTATCTTTGCCCATTTATGTGTACTTAAAGGGTCTTTGTGGATGCAATCAGTACAGAAACAGAGAAGTCACTTAATGTATTTATTAAGCAGTTATATAAAAACATGATTCACAAACATTTTAAAAATGGCATGTAAAAAGATATACAGAATATCAAAGCAAATTGTTAATTGAAAACAAAATAAATATAATTTGATTCATGCAATGTGTCCTGGCTTTATCATCTGCTAACATGAACCACAAATTCAACATCATTCATCAACTATCCTCCTAACTGTTAGTCATCGAGGAATATACAATACACAACCTCTCGCTTTGTACAACTTTTAACAAATGTAGTATGCAGTGGAAGACAGTAAGTCAAGTTTTGCCTCATGATTGCGGCACTCCACGCGATCCGGCGTCTTCTCGTCAGCTCCTCGACCTGCTTCCCTTGTTGTTTTTTCCAAGAAAGAAAGGTGAAAAAACGTATTCAGTTGTTCAGTTTCAGACCTGAACGATCGTGTGACCTGCTATGGCAGTTGAACTGAACAACCATATCGACGTTTATTAAAATCTCGACAGAAAATCCAAACACAGCCTCCAACACATGCATTTAAATACAGCGGTATAGGGCGCGATCCTGTAAATATGGCGGCGGACCCATAATGGAACACGGCGTGACGTCATCTCCACATTCCCTATTCGGACTCTTGTCGGCTCGGAGAACTCATGAGATGTGAGGGATATGGGAGATCGCCGCCCTTTGATCCATCTCCGTTGGGATGGTTGTATTGTGGACTTTCATGAGCGATATACATTTGCACACAACTACTGACACACTGATTGTCATTTATACTGATCCTTAGTGTTGTTTGTCTCACGAATTAATAAATTCCTTTATTAATTGGAAGTGGTGTGTGGTGGCTCCCTTATTTTGTTGCGACTCTGAGGAGATCGTAACAGTATCCTTAGGTCAGACATCCCAAGTCTCCCGGAAGTTCATTCTCCCTGATGCCCGCAAATTAGTTCAAATCTCCCAGAATCTAGAGCTCGCGAGCTCCAAACCGTGTAGCGCGCGCTCGTCAGAGAGGAAGAGAGCGAGAGACCTTGCGTGTGTGTGCAAATGTGCGTGTGTGCTTCATGAAGCGCATGCAACAAAACCGAACAATCCGGGAAACCGGGAGGGTTTAGGGAACAGCCATAGGTAGGCCTACCATGTTGCACATGCAATTAATTGATTCTGGGGTTTGTCACCAATGAAGAAGTGAGTGAATTTCCAGGTTGTGTTAAGCCTGTCCTTGTAGTCCCCTCTGTTAATAAAACTGCATATTTTGATTGAAATTGTGGTGGTGTGTTGTCTTCTGGTGCCAGACCATAGAGCAGAGGTCTTCAATCCTGCAGAGTTTAGTTCCAACCCTAATCAAACACACCTGAATCAGCTCATCAAGCTCTTCAGGATCACTTGAATATACAAAGGCAGGTTTGCTGAAGCAGGTTGGAACTAAACTCTGCAGGACAGTGGCCCTCCAGGAGCAGGATTGAAGACCTCTGCCATAGAGGCTAAAATAATTAAAGGTTGAGGCAGGCAGCAGCCTATTAAGAAAAAGTTCTATTACAGTAATAGAGTATTAATAGCAATAACAGTAATAGCTAAAGTATTAAAATTCCTACATTTAAAATTAACCTACATTAGATCAGCTATATACCATCTACCCTTGTTTATGGGTTCACCATTAGACCCTTGTTTATGGGTTCACCCATAGCAAAGAGTATAGAAGAACAAGAGGCGAAACTCAATAGAACGTTCCATTGCAACAAACGCGCCCAGCAGCAGCGCTACGCTTCCGCCATTTTGGGGTGAAAGCGACTCGGCAGTCCACTAGTGTTGATGTGTCGTTCGCGAACGAGCCGCTCTAAAAGCCGATTCTTTGAAAAGAGCCGGACTTCCCATCACTATCCACTTGCTTTTTGCTGTCGCTATGGCAATATCAGCTGCTTTGTATTTTTTTTTTTTTAAGTAACGTTACATTAAAGATCAAATCCAAACTGAATGATGACAACAGAATACAATCACTAGACTAGTGATCATCAAATCCCTTTTAACAGTTTATTTCACAGACTTAGACAAGTTTTCTACTTTTTTTCCCCACAAAACCTTTAGTATTAGCATTACAAACACTGAATTACAGTTTTTCTCGATTGCTTAAACACTATAACCAGGCTTTTGAACTAAAATTTCAAAACCATAATGCCATTTATCAAAAAGCACACCCATTTCACTAAACTGTACTATTCCCTGTTTTGACACATGAGTCAGATTTAGGGTTGCCACCCGTCCCTTAAAATACGGAATCGTCCCGTATTTGTGAAATAAACAGCGCGTCCCGTTTTGAATCAATACGGGACGCGGTTTGTCCCGTATTTCCGAGTTGTCTTAAACGCATCATCCAAAATCATTCCACCCGCATTCTTCTTCCTCTTCTTCTTTGTTACGTTTAATGGCGGGTGGCACCAGCATTATGGTGCATTACCGCCACCTACTATGTTGGAGTGTGGGCCAGAGCTTTCCTTCCCTTGAAGAAACAAAATAAATAAAAATAATAATAGCAATAATACTAATAATAATATTTCCTGCCCCTAAATTCTATTTATCAATCCAGTTTCTCTCAAATAACAGAATAACTTCCCTACTTCAATATCAAAAACATTTTTTAAACTTAACTCTTCCTGTTCCAACTTTCTACTTTCCTCCCTTAATACTTCTCGCTCTCGAGAGAATTTTTGACAATGAAGAATTACGTGCTCGACTGACTCCTCTATTTGGCAATGTTCACACACTCCTGAAGGGTGTTTATTTATTAAGTACAAAGTTTTATTAAGCCTAGTATGTCCTACCCTTAGCCTTGTCAAGATGTTCTCCTCTTTATTGTTTCTTCTGGCTATCCTTCCAGTACCCACATCTTGCTGTAATATATAGAGATGTCGCCCTGTGTTTCCTGTATCCCAACTGTTCTGCCACTCCTTAATGATGTTTCGTTTGATTATTCCTTTAGCTTCAGACTTACTGAGTGGAACGCACAATACCTCCTCTTGCATCAGAGCCTGTTTTGCTAATGCATCCACATCTTCATTTCCCTTAATCCCTCTGTGTGCTGGAATCCACATAAATGTTACCTGCATATTCATATTTTTAATTCTGTACAATGTTTCATAGATCTCATTTACTATATCTTGCCTGCTGTTAGATGTAAATGACTGCAGTGACATTAATGCAGAGCATGAATCTGTACATAAAATAACTTTTTTAATTTGTAATTCTTCCACCTTCTGTAATGCTATTACAATTGCCAACATCTCTACTGTATACACTGATAGATGATCTGAAGTCCTTCTTTTACCAGAAACATGCAATGTAGGAATACTAAAACCAAAACCTGCTTTCCCTGTATTAGGATCCTTGGATCCATCTGTATATATTTGAACATATGTTTGATATAGTGTTTGTATTCTATCTTCCACCAGTACTGCAATATTTCCAAATCCTTTTTTCCACCCGCATTCTGTGAAGACTCGTCCTATCCTACCCTTGATTGGGTAATACTCGCTGCCATTGTTGGTTTGATTGGTTTGTTTAATACCATCAGGTTCAGGGCCAATCAGAGTCAGAGGAGGGCGGGTCTTTTGGCAGAGAGTTGATAGCAATGCTAGAGCTCAGAGAAATCAAAGCACCGTCTCACAGTTCTTCATACCTCAAGCATCTCCCGAATCAGATAGTGTAGCCTAATGACAGTTTTTTAATCAGCTCAATAATGTTCTGATTGATTACGTTTTCATATGCTGCCTATGCCCATTTGTTAAGAAATAATGTTAATGTAAATGAATTATATCCATACATTATGGTATGATTTGTTTATTATGGTTAAGGTACACAGTCAGACACATGCATTTTTTAAATGAGAGAGATATATTTAATACATATTTAATAATAAAAATGTGCATGTGTGAAGAAAATGACTTACGCTTAACAAATCTAGAGAATTTCATCCTTTAATACTATATAATTAACAATAGGTCTGAATACATAAATAAATAAATACATAAATAGATTTTCTTACCAATAATAAAAATAGTGTTATAATTAAATTTAGAAATGTTTGTAGATTATAGGTTATTTATGTGTGGTATCACTGTTTGGATGGTGTTACATGTTTGAAAGAAACAGCTACTCAGTGCTGCACGGAGTGACAAGAAGTACACTTAACGCCTAACATAGTCCAATACTGCACAGTACTACTGGTCTAATGATGTTTTTGATGTTCAACATCCTTTGCTAAAGTCAAAGTTTTTTCCAATCAAATTTAGTATTTGTTTGAGTATCAACGCATTTGTTTAATTTACAGTGAATAAGTTATGGATCTGTTAATTTAATAAGTTAATAAAGTATGGTTAACATCTCACATACAACTCAGACGAAAGGCAAATTTTTTTTGGTCTTATTGTCACACTTTTTTAACGTTGTTTGTGATAGAGAGTGATTGCATATATTCACACTGATTTCAATAGCAGACAGCTGATTATAATGTCCATTGGTACTGATCTTATTACTTTCCTGAAAATATGTTTTGAGTTATGATATACCACCATTGGCATACCGTCGGGCCTGTGGTCATTGTGGCCCCGAGGGCTTTGGCCCCCGCTGCGGCCGCCGGCAGGCGTCCCTTATTTTTTTGTATTGAAGGTGGCAACCCTAGTCAGATTTGTTGAACTCTCACTGCAAAACTCTACACACAAATCCCTTCTTTTCTCATTGCCTAGACCATGTTGTCATGTATAAAGCACTAGCATTCAATATTGTTCACTCAAGTCAGCACAGCTTCAGCTCAGTTAGACACAATTACCCAAGTGGAAACACTAAGAGTCAAAATTGAACACACATCAATCAGTTCCTTCAATAGATATTTAAAAGGGCCCAAATCAGTTTATTGAGTTTTGGAACAATGGATCCAGAAAGACATGAAGGAAGAGATCAAGAATGTATAATAAGGAGGAGGAGGAGGAGGAGGAAGGACAAGAAGACAAGCAGTCTCAGATGAAATTCAAGCCACTCTAGTTGCCCATGTCTTTGTCAATGATATGACTATGAGGGAGACTGGGCTACGAGTACGGACAAATTTGAGTCGCTTTACCGTCACCTCGAGAACCTTCAGGGAGGTGTGGTGGCAAACAAAATTCTATCACTGAATAAGAGACAAACATTTCCAATAGTCTTTGATGAGGTGTATTTTCTTGCAAGAAAAGGCCAGCAGTCGTACAGTCTGGCTGCGGAGTGTGACAGTGAAGGGAGGGTATCCTTTCTCCTTTATAGTCTTGACTCCCAGAATGCTATCTTTCTAGGCCAATGATGGTATTTCAACCATATGTGGAATATTCTTAGACGTGTTCATCATATTGTCTCCTTGAGTGGAGGCCCTCCTGTCACGTCCCAACACTCTTTATCATTCCAATACAATTCCATATTATAATAAGGTGTTGTGTGGCTCTTTTACTGTCATATGATGGTCACACACATTTTACTGTAAGTAAATATAAAAATTTTAGAGGAGAAAAAAAAACGTAAAACAGGGAAAAAATGTTTGTTTTGTTTTGTTGTGTGTTGTACTGTGTAGTACAGTACATGAATGAATAAAAATGTGCCATGTGAAAGGTTTGTAAGGGGGAAACCACAAGCAACATAACTTACCAGTTTTGGAAATGTTGTTTTGAATTTATTGCACCAGTGTGTTAGACTATGTTGTAGTGTGTGTTATTTTGAGGGCTTGTGTGTCCTGTCTGAGGGCAAAGTTAGTTTTTTCAGCAAGAGTGAATGGTTTTGAGTGTAGAGCTTCATTTTGACCTGAAAATAGGATGTTTGGGGAATTGTGTGAGACATTATGGATTTGTGTTTACAGTTTTGAGAATACGAGGCATAGTTTCAAGAAATGTGCTTAAGCAATCGAGAAAAACTGTAATACCAACATATAAAAGTAAAGGACATGCTATATCAGATAATTGGGAATGTTGGACAATATTTATATATAACAGCAATAGAATAGCTTTACAGTCAATTTTTTTTTTTTTTTTTTTTTTTTTTGCAGTAGCTACTATCTTATATTAATGACCACTATGTAAACAAAAAAACACAGCCACTGTCCATCATGTTCTATAAGATCATCATGTTTGTAGCATGATCCAGGGGATTACCCATACAGACATTTAATATATGTCAATATAAGTAAATTACATATATAATGTCAGTGCCCATGTATGTCTGCTGCCTATATGAGAATATATGCAAAATTCATATTTATAAAACACATAGACATATATGAAACAATATAGCAAAAATGGCCGTTTTCATGTAAGTGCCATATATTTTCCCATATATGCACATAAATGTTAAATATATGTAGCCTAAGACGCATATATGTATATGCATGTACTTATTTCAATGCATCAGTATCACATGCATGTATGTTTACATACATTTATTAAATATGTGGGAAACAAAAATATGTGTCACATATTTATACTTAATGTTGTCCATATATGCGCGGAACCAATACTATACTGTAATATATGCAGATATATTATGAAGGTAAAATGATGACATAAAGAATCGCATGCGCAGGGTAAGATTTGTGAAAGTGTACATAAGATTGCAAGCGTAAAATAAATTTGCATGCGCAAGAGAAGATTTGTAAAGGTGTAAATCGCCCTTCAAGTGTAAGAAAAAAATATTTGCAGCATTTAACTGTTATTCGTAAGTGTAATTCGTGTATTTTGAAGCTGCAGCTTCATGCAAACGCAAAATAAATAGGATCTGTATTCTTCAGACTTTCATTTTTCCGCGCTTATACAGATATTACACTTTTGGCACGGTTTTTGCGCACAAATGCGGCCACAAGCACTGCAAGCCTGTGAACAGCAATTTGCAACCGAAAACAACAGAGGCAGGAACTGCAAAACAGATGAATTGCGTAAAATCAAACTTTGTGTAAAAAAAATAAACTGTTGCAAATGTCTAAATGACTTCTTGTGTGCATGGAGTAAAAAAGTTCCCGAAATAACCCGATTTGTACAGTTGCGCCTTTCTTTTTCCTGCGCTTACAGGTAAAACACGCCCCCCTCATTAGCATACGGACAAAGAAATGTAGAAATAAATAAATGTAGAAATAAATAAATGTGGAAATAAATAAATGTAGAAATGAATAAATGTGAAAATAAATAAATGTAGACATAAAAACATATATACATAAATGAATGTGGAAATAAATAAAAGTGGAAATAAAAATGGATATCCACCGCGTTTAGATTGTTATTAATAGTGGATACTTACTTCCATGTCCAAGTGTCTGCTATCAGACCCGTTGAAGTGCAGTTTCTGTTCATGTGTGCTATGTGTGTTAACCCTATATAGCCTACCCTACATACAGTTAGGGTGATATACATGACTTAAAATGTGGTATTGTCCGCACACCTCTTGCGTTTCGTTTGGTCACACACCACAAGGTGTCACTGTGGCCTCAAAGCTTCAGCACTGCCACTCTGAGCTCGATTGCTGACGTCTGAGGTAAAAACACGCCCCCCTCATTAGCATACGGACAAAGAAATGTAGAAATAAATAAATGTAGAAATAAATAAATGTGGAAATAAATAAATGTAGAAATAAATAAATGTGAAAATAAATAAATGTAGACATAAAAACATATATACATAAATGAATGTGGAAATAAATAAAAGTGGAAATAAATAAATGAATAAATGTATAAATAAAAAAAAAAATAAATGTGTGAAAAAATACAATTATACATAAATAAGGAAATAAAAGTATAAATACTCATTTATTTGTACTTTTTTACATTTCTTTGTATATTTATTTATGTATTTATTTATGTATTTTTGCTTTTTTACATTTCTTCGTATATTTATTTACGTATTTATTTATTTTTAATTAAGTCAGCTTTGGCATTCCATAAGCAACCAGGGAATACACAGCATAGATATGTTTTTATATAGGGCTATACAGCCATCTAGTGGTAACACGGTGGAATTGCAGGTGATGAATGGTGCATAATTTAGAGATGCTCTTAAAATACGTTAAAGGGAAAAAATATTATTATAACTCATTTTAGTAAAATAATAATACTATTTCTGGAATCCCCCTGATCAATAGACAGGTGAAATGATACATTAGTACAGCAGATTAATGGCATATTTCAAGAGAATCGTTCAAATTGGTATAGAAGCATGAAATTTGCCACAGATACTCTCCAAGGGTCATTTTTTGGGAAAAAGGCGTTGGCCACCCAAAAATTTAACATGGCGGCCATTTTTTCAAGATGGCCGCTATTTCTGTCAAATGCTCATTATGTCAATCGTTCAAACATGATATCATGTAGGCATAACATTTTGTGAAAATACTCTCTTCAGAATGTTTTTTGGAAAACAGTGCTTGTCCCTCAAAAATTCAAGATGGCAACCATTTTTCAAGATGGCCGCCATTTTTCTTGAACCCTTACATATTTTTTTCAAATGGTGATGCTATCATGAAATTTGGTACAAATATTCTTCAAGGAACATTATCATGGAAAAAGGTGTGTGCCACTCAAAAATTCAAGATGGCGACCATTTTCAAGATGGCCATAGAATGTACATTTCCAGAAGAAAATGTGAGTGGGTGCTTGCAGTGGCAAAACTCGCCACTCGGTTGCTAGGGTGTGGTACATGACTGCATACGAGCCAACAAACATGTCTGTACGATGTTCTGGTGCTGAGATATGGCTTATTCATGTGTTCAGGTGGTTGCTAGGTGGTTGCTAGAGTGTTCTGGGTTGTTGCTATGGTGTTGGTAGGTGGTTGCTAGGGTATTCTGGGTGGTTGCTATGGTGTTGCTATGCGGTTGCTAGGGTATTCTGTGGTTGCTAGGTCATTGCTAGGCAGTTGCTTGAGTATTCTGGGTGGTTGCTAGGGTGATGATAGGTGGTTGCTAGTGTGTTCTGGGGGGGTTGCTAGGCGGTTGCTAGGGTGTTGCTAGGGTATTCTGGGTGGTTGGTATGGTGTTACTAGGTGGTTAGTAGTTGTCACAGATGGTCACTATTGGAGTTCTTAGCATTTTCTTGGCATGATTTAGCACTTACCTAATCGCTATTAGCATGTAGCTGTTGACAGCTAGCATGTGTAGCATGTTGGAACTCCTGTTTGCTAGCATGAGTCAAAAGAGCCAACCCCCATCTCTATACGATGTTCTGATGCATAGATATGTTGCCGTGCAAAGGCAAAAGACCGTCTTCGTTTTTGGTTGAAAATGAGAATTGATATTTTTGGCACATTTTTGGCCTGTGTACTTACAGCTGCCATCAGTCCCTGTAACTTCTGATGTCCTCAGAGCCTTGTCCTGCACTAATGCGGTCAGATAGTATGCTCTTAACCCGCTCCATCGACAAACGTGTGATATCGATCGTGAAGGATATATGCAGAGTTGACAGAAAAGTGTTACACATGCCGTAGCAGGTGAATACAACAAAGAACTAAAGCCCCACCTCACCCAGTTCGGGTACCGGACCTGGTTGAAACAATCATGCATCTAGCTGGCAGCACGGTCGAGCCAACGCGGGACTGATACATCACAGGGAGTGATAATAATGAAGCAACAAGGGTATATTGGTGCACATAATGAAGCAAGTGCTGGTGCATACAACATCAGACCAGCTCAGCTGTTACAAGCAGGTTATACAATCACAGCGTCCGGAATAAATCCGCGGGACGAGCGAAGTGTA
>JAVALU010001246.1:0-30745 GCA_030770095.1 Gila robusta
CCTCTTGGATTTTGGTTGCTAAGGTGCTCGACAATGGTTGCTAGGGCGTGGCTAGGAAGTGTTGAGGTGATTCATGATTGGCTGTTTGCTGCCCCGAGTCAAACGAGACCACCCTCATGTTTCTATGACAATTCAGTCCAGAGATATCCCTTCGATCTCTTTCAATGGAAGTCTATGGGAGTTGTTGCTAAGGTGCTCTAAATGGTTGCTAGGGCGTGGCTTGATAGCTTCACAATGATCCTGAGAGACTGATTGGTCGTCTGAGTAAAATGAGCCCGCCCCCTTGTCTCTATGACACTGTGATCCAGAGTTATGTTCAATATAAAAGCGGTTTCTATGGTGTAGGACGGCCCATTTCATGGGCCGTCCTACACCATAGTAAGTCAATGGGGAAACTTTGGGCAGCTCCTGCCCCCCAGGGGTGCAACTTTTACCCCATTGTGTGGTATGTTCTTACAGAGTCTGTCAGCCTCTTCAAATGTGGCAAATTTCACGTTTCTGCGAAATTCACACTCTGAGCTATGACTCGTCAAAGTTTTTCGCAATGTTAAGTCTATGGGATTTTTTTGGGCCGTTTTTCGCCCCTGGGGCGACCATCGTACCCCTGATCTCTTAGAAAAGTCATAGCACACCATTCCCGAACAGGCCGCACGTTTTGACACCTCATTCGTGGGTCTGTGCCAAAAACTGCGGGAGGAGTAGCGCGTCAAAAAGTGGCCAGAAGAATAAGAAGAATAAGAATAAGAACTAGAATGTACATTTCCAGAAGAAAATGTGAAGTGGTGCTTGCAGTGGCAAAACTCGCCACACGGTTGCTAGGGTGTGGTACATGATTGCATACGAGCCAACAAACATGTCTGTACGATGTTCTGGTGCTGAGATATGGCTTATTCATGTCGTTCAGTTGGTTGCTAGGGCGTTGCTAGGGTGTTCTGAGTGGTTGCTAGGTTGTTTTGGGTGGTTGCTAGGGTATTCTGGGTGGTTGCTAGGGTGTTTTGGTTGGTTGCTAGGGTATTTTGGGTGGTTGCTAGGGCATTGCTAGGGGGATCTGGGTGGTTGCTAGGGTGTTGCTAGGTGGTTGCTAGGGTGTTCTGAGTGGTTGCTAGGGTATTGCTAGGTGGTTGCTAAGGTGTTCTGAGTGGTTGCTAGGGTGTTGCTAGGCGGTTGCTAGGGTGTTCTGGGTGGTTGCTAGGGCGTTGCTAGGCAGTTGCTAGGGTATCCTGGGCGGTTGCTAGGCGGTTGCTAGGGTGTTCTGGGTGGTTGCTAGGCAGTTGCTAGGGTGTTCTGGGTGGTTGCTAGGCGGTTGCTAGGGCGTTGCTAGGCGGTTGCTAGGGTAATCTGGGTGGTTGCTAGGGCGTTGCTAGGTGGTTGCTAGGGTATCCTGGGTGGTTGCTAGGCGGTTGCTAGGGTGTTCTGGGTGGTTGCTAGGGCGTTGCTAGGCAGTTGCTAGGGTGTTCTGGGTGGTTGCTAGGGTGTTGCTAGGGTAATTTGGGTGGTTGCTATGGTGTTACTAGGTGGTTGGTAGTTGTCAAAGATGGTTACTGTTGAGTTTGTAGCATTTTATTGGAATGATTTAGCATTTAGCTAATCAATATTAGCATGTAGCTATTCACTGCTAGCATGTGTAGCATGTAGCAAGTCCTGTTTGCTAGCATGAGTCAAAAGAGCCAACCCCCATCTCTATACGATGTTCTGATGCAGAGATATTGGTCTTGCAAAACGGTTGCTAGGGTACTCTGTTTGGTTGCTAGGGAGTGGCTTGGCAGCTGCCAATCATGAAGCTCCAAAGTCAATGTGAATGTATAAACCAACCCCCATCTCTATACGATGTTCTGATACAGAGATATTGGTCTTGCAAAATGGTTGCTAGGGTACTCTGTTTGGTTGCTAGGGAGTGGCTTGGCAGCTGCCAATCATGAAACTCCAAAGGCTGCTTGTCAGTATGAATGATATAAACCAACTCCCACGCCTCTGTGACATTCAGAATGGAAGATATCCCTCATTGGATTTTGGTTGCTAAGGTGCTCGACAATGGTTGCTAGGGCGTGGCTAGGAAGTGTTGAGGTGATTCATGATTGGCTGTTTGCTGCCCCGAGTCAAACGAGACCACCCTCATGTTTCTATGACAATTCAGTCCAGAGATATCCCTTCGATCTCTTTCAATGGAAGTCTATGGGAGTTGTTGCTAAGGTGCTCTAAATGGTTGCTAGGGCGTGGCTTGATAGCTTCACAATGATCCTGAGAGACTGATTGGTCGTCTGAGTAAAATGAGCCCGCCCCCTTGTCTCTATGACACTGTGATCCAGAGTTATGTTCAATATAAAAGCGGTTTCTATGGTGTAGGACGGCCCATTTCATGGGCCGTCCTACACCATAGTAAGTCAATGGGGAAACTTTGGGCAGCTCCTGCCCCCCAGGGGTGCAACTTTTACCCCATTGTGTGGTATGTTCTTACAGAGTCTGTCAGCCTCTTCAAATGTGGCAAATTTCACGTTTCTGCGAAATTCACACTCTGAGCTATGACTCGTCAAAGTTTTTCGCAATGTTAAGTCTATGGGATTTTTTTGGGCCGTTTTTCGCCCCTGGGGCGACCATCGTACCCCTGATCTCTTAGAAAAGTCATAGCACACCATTCCCGAACAGGCCGCACGTTTTGACACCTCATTCGTGGGTCTGTGCCAAAAACTGCGGGAGGAGTAGCGCGTCAAAAAGTGGCCAGAAGAATAAGAAGAATAAGAAGAATAAGAATAATAAGTATGTGAGATAACAATAGTGTTGCTTTGCCATAGGCAAGCACCACTAACTAGAATGTACATTTCCAGAAGAAAATGTAAAGTGGTGCTTGCAGTGGCAAAACTCGCCACTCGGTTGCTAGGGTGTGGTACATGATTGCATACGAGCCAACAAACACATCTGTACTACGTTCTGGTGCTGAGATATGGCTTATTCATGTTGTTCAGATGGTTGCTAGGGTGTTGCTAAGGTGTTCTGAGTGGTTGCTAGGGTGTTTTGGGTGGTTGCTAGGGTATTCTGGGTGGTTGCTAGGGTGTTCTGTTGGTTGCTAGGGTATTTTGGGTGGTTGCTAGGGCGTTGCTAGGGTGTTCTGGGTGGTTGCTAGGGTGCTGGGTTGCTAGGGTGTTCTGGGTGGTTGCTAGGCGTTGCTAGGGTATTCTGGGTGGTTGCTAGGGCGTTGCTAGGTGGTTGCTAGGGTATTCTGGGTGGTTGCTATGGTGTTGCTAGGCGGTTGCTAGGGTATTCTGGGTGGTTGCTATGGTGTTGCTAGGCGGTTGCTAGGGTATTCTGGGTGGTTGCTAGGGCGTTGCTAGGCAGTTGCTAGGGTATTCTTGGTGGTTGCTAGGGCGTTGCTAGGCGGTTGCTAGGGTGTTCTGGGTGGTTGCTATGGTGTTGCTAGGTGGTTGCTAGGGTATTCTGGTGGTTGCTATGGCGTTGCTAGGCGGTTGCTAGGGTGTTCTGGGTGGTTGCTAGGCGGTTGCTAGGGTATTCTGGGTGGTTGCTATGGTGTTGCTAGGCGGTTGCTAGGGTATTCTGGGTGGTTGCTAGGACGTTGCTAGGTGGTTGCTAAGGTATTCTGGGTGGTTGCTATGGTGTTACTAGGTGGTTGGTATTTGTCACAGATGGTTACTATTGGAGTTCTTAACACTTTCTTGGCATGATTTAGCACTTACCTAATCGCTATTAGCATGTAGCTATTCACAGCTAGCATGTGTAGCATGTTGGAAGCCCTGTTTGCTAGCATGAGTCAAAAGAGCCAAACCACATCTCTATACGATGTTCTGATGCAGAGATATAGGTCTTGCAAAATGGTTGCTAGGGCACTCTGTTTGGTTGCTAGGGAATGGCTTGGCAGCTGCCAGTCATCAAAGTCCAAAGGTTGCTTGTCAGTATGAATGATATAAACCAACTCCCATGCCTCTGTGACATTCAGAATGGAAGATATCCCTCTATAGATTTTAGTTGCTAAGGTGCTCGACAATGGTTGCTAGGGAGGGGCTAGGAAGTGTTGAGGGGATTCATGATTGGCTGTGTGCTGCCCCGAGTCAAACGAGACCACCCTTGTGTTTCTATGACACTTCTATCCGGAGATATTCTTTTGACCTCTTTCAATGGAAGTCTATGGGACTTGTTGCTAAGGTGCTCTAAATGGTTGCTAGGGCGTGGCTTAATAGCTTCACAATGATCCTGAGAGACTGATTGGTCATCTGAGTAAAATGAGCCCGTCCCCTTGTCTCTATGACACTGTGATCCAGAGCTATGTTCAATACAAAATCCCTATGCAATGTGTAGGCCATGGGCCGTCCTACACCATAGTAAGTCAATGGGGCAACTTTGAGCAGCTCCTGCCCCCCAGGGGTGCAACTTTTACCCCATTGTGAGGTATGTTCTTACAGAGCCTGCCAGCCTCTTCAAATGTGGTAAATTACAAGTTTCTGAGAAATCATTGGTCAGTGCTACGAGTCGTCAAAGTTTGTGGCAATGTTAAGTCTATGGGATTTTTTTTACCCAATGATTTGCCCCTGGGGCAAACACCGTACCCCCGATCGGTAAGAAAAGTCACAGCACACCTCTCCTCAATAATCCGCACAATTTGACGCCTCAATCAGGGGTCTGTGATGTCGGCGTGTATTTTTTAACAGATGATTACTATGGAGTTTTTAAAAGGAGTTTTTATAGAGTTTTTATAGAGTTATTTAGTATGGCACGAGGCCTGCGGCTTCGTGCCTATCGCCCACGGTTGCTAGGGTGCTGTAACTGGTTGCTATGGTGTGGCTATGAAGATTTTAGGCCATTACTTATTGGCTGCTTGATAAAATAAATCCTCTGAGGGAGAGAGAGAGGGCCTGACAGCAGGGCTGTCAGGCCCTTTTCTGTGGGTGTGTGTGAAAGTGACAGTTGGGATTTGAATTTCTGAACATTCCGCAATGTTAAGTCAATGGGATTTTTTTGGCCGCTTTTTCGTCCGCTGTGCGAACATCGTACACCCGATCGCTTAGAAAAGTCATAGCACACCTCTCCTCAATGAGCCGGTCGATTTGACGCCTCACTCAGAGGTCTGTGATAAACGGTGTGGGACGAGTTACGCGCCAAACTTTGTGTGGAATAATTTTTGCAAGATAACACTAGTGTTGCCTTGCCTTTGGCAAGCACCACTAACTAGAAAAATTGCATTTCCTGCGGAACATGCGTGTGAATGCTTGAAATGCTTAACTGAAATGCAAGAAAGAAAGAAAGAAAAATAAAGAAGGATTAGTTAGAAAGAAAGAAAGATGGATTAGTTAGAAAGAAAGATGGATTAGTTAGAGAGAAAGAAAGAAAGATAGATTAGTTAGAAAGAAAGAAAGATAGATAGATTAGTTAGAAAGAAAAAAGATAGATTCGTTAGAAAGAAAGATAGATAGATTAGTTAGAAAGAAAGAAAGATAGATTAGTTAGAAAAAAAGAAGAAAGATTAGAAAGAAAGAAAGATTAGGTAGAGAGAAAGAGAGAGAGAAAGAAAGAAAGAAAGATAGATTAGGTAGAAAGAAAGATTAGGTAGAAAGAAAGAAAGAAAGATTAGGTAGAAAGAGAAAGAAAGAAAGAAAGATTGGTTGCTAGGGCGTTGCTAGGCGGTTGCTAGGGTATTCTGGGTGGTTGCTATGGTGTTGCTAGGTGGTTGCTAAGGTATTCTGGATGGTTGCTAGGTTGTTGATAGGCGGTTGCTAGGCTGTTCTGGGTGGTTGCTATGGTGTTGCTAGGTGGTTGCTAAGGTATTCTGGATGGTTGCTAGGTTGTTGATAGGCGGTTGCTAGGGTGTTCTGGGTGGTTGCTAGGTGGTTGCTAGGGTGTTCTGGGTGGTTGCTAGGTGGTTGCTAGGGTATTCTGGGTGGTTGCTAGGGTGTTGCTAGCTGGTTGCTAAGGTATTCTGGATGGTTGCTAGGGTGTTGCTAGGGTGTTGCTAGGTGGTTGCTAGGGTGTTCTGGGTGGTTGCTAGGCGGTTGCTAAGGTGTTCTAGGTAGTTGCTAGGCGGTTGCTAGGGTGTTCTGGGTGGTTGCTAGGCGGTTGCTAAGGTATTCTGGATGGTTGCTAGGGTGTTGCTTGGTGGTTGCTAGGGTGTTCTGGGTGGTTGCTAGGCGGTTGCTAGGGTGTTCTGGGTGGTTGCTAGGGAATTCTGGGTGGTTGCTAGGGCGTTGCTAGGCAGTTGATAGGGTATTCTTAACATTTCTTGGCATGATTTAGCACTTACCTAATCGCCATTAGCATGTAGCTATTCACAGCTAGCATGTGTAGCATGTTGGAAGTCCTGTTTGCTAGCATGAGTCAAAAGAGCCAACCTCCATCTCTATACGATGTTCTGATGCAGAGATATAGGTCTTGCAAAATGGTTGCTAGGGTACTCTCTTTGGTTGCTAGGGAGTGGCTTGGCAGCTGCCAATCATAAAACTCCAAAGGCTGATTGTCAGTGTGAATGATATAAACCAACCCCCATCTCTATACGATGTTTTGATGCAGAGATATAGGTCTTGCAAAACGGTTGCTAGGGTACTCTGTTTGGTTGCTAGGGAGTGGCTTGGCAGCTGCCAATCATGAAGCTCCAAAGTCAATGTGAATGTATAAACCAACCCCCATCTCTATACGATGTTTTGATGCAGAGATATAGGTCTTGCAAAATGGTTGCTAGGGTACTCTGTTTGGTTGCTAGGGAGTGGCTTGGCAGCTGCCAATCATGAAACTCCAAAGGCTGCTTGTAAGTATAAATGATATAAACCAACTCCCATGCCTCTGTGACATTCAGAATGGAAGATATCCCTCTTTGGATTTTGGTTGCTAAGGTGCTCGACAATGGTTGCTAGGGCGTGGCCAGTAAGTGTTGAGGTGATTCAGGATTGGCTGTTTGCTGGCCCGAGTCAAACGAGCCCACCCTCATGTTTCTATGACACTTATATCCTGAGATATCCCTTTGATCTCTTTTAATGGTAGTCAGAAAGAAAGAAAGATTAGGTAGAGAGAAAGAGAGAGAGAAAGAAAGAAAGAAAGATAGATTAGGTAGAAAGAAAGATTAGGTAGAGAAAGAAAGAAAGAAAGAAAGAAAGAAAGAAAGAAAGAAAGAAAGAAAGAAAGATTAGGTAGAAAAAAGAAAGAAAGAAAGAAAGAAAGAAAGAAAGATTGGGTAGAGAGAGAGAGAAAGAAAGAAAGAAAGAAAGATAGATTAGGTAGAAAGAAAGAAAGAGAAAGAAAGAAAGATTAGTTAGAAAGAAAGAAAGATAGATAGATTAGTTAGAAAGAAAGAAAGAGAAAGAAAGAAAGATTAGTTAGAAAGAAAGAAAGATAGATAGATTAGTTAGAAAGAAAGAAAGATAGATTAGTTAGAAAGATAGATTAGTTAGAAAGAAAGATAGATTAGATAGAAAGAAAGAAAGATAGATTAGGTAGAAAGAAAGATTAGGTAGAAAGAGAAGAAAGAAAGAAAGAAAGAAAGAAAGAAAGAAAGAAAGATAGATAGATTAGGTAGAAAGAAAGATTAGGTAGAAAGAAAGAAAGAAAGATTAGGTAGAAAAAAAGAAAGAAAGAAAGAAAGAAAGAAAAATAAAGAAGGATTAGTTAGAAAGAAAGAAAGATGGATTAGTTAGAAAGAAAGAAAGATGGATTAGTTAGAGAGAAAGAAAAAAGATAGATTCGTTAGAAAGAAAGATAGATAGATTAGTTCGAAAGAAAGAAAGATAGATTAGTTAGAAAGATGAAAGAAAGATTAGAAGAAAGAAAGAAAGAAAGAAAGAAAGAAAGAAAGAAAGATTAGGTAGAAAAAAGAAAGAATGAAAGAAAGAAAGATTAGTTCGAAAGAAAGAAAGATAGATTAGTTAGAAAGAAAGAAAGAAAGATTAGAAAGAAAGAAAGAAAGAAAGAAAGATTAGGTAGAAAAAAGAAAGAAAGAAAGAAAGAAAGAAAGAAAGATTAGTTAGAAAGAAAGAAAGATAGATAGATTAGTTAGAAAGAAAGAAAGATAGATTAGTTAGAAAGATAGATTAGTTAGAAAGAAAGATAGATTAGATAGAAAGAAAGAAAGAAAGAAAGAAAGATAGATTAGGTAGAAAGAAAGATTAGGTAGAAAGAGAAAGAAAGAAAGAAAGAAAGAAAGAAAGAAAGAAAGAAAGAAAGAAAGAAAGAAAGAAAGAAAGATAGATAGATAGATTAGGTAGAAAGAAAGATTAGGTAGAAAGAAAGAAAGATTAGGTAGAAAAAAGAAAGAAAGAAAGAAAGAAAGAAAAATAAAGAAGGATTAGTTAGAAAGAAAGAAAGATGGATTAGTTAGAAAGAAAGAAAGATGGATTAGTTAGAGAGAAAGAAAAAAGATAGATTCGTTAGAAAGAAAGAAAGATAGATAGATTAGTTCGAAAGAAAGAAAGATAGATTAGTTAGAAAGAAAGAAAGATTAGAAAGAAAGAGAAAGAAAGAAAGAGAAAGAAAGAAAGAAAGAAAGAAAGATTAGGTAGAGAGAAAGAGAGAGAGAAAGAAAGAAAGAAAGATAGATTAGGTAGAAAGAAAGATTAGGAAGAAAGAAAGAAAGATTAGGTAGAAAAAAGAAAGAAAGAAAGAATGAAAGAAAGAAAGATTAGTTAGAAAGAAAGAAAGATAGATAGATTAGTTAGAAAGAAAGAAAGATAGATTAGTTAGAAAGATAGATTAGTTAGAAAGAAAGATAGATTAGATAGAAAGAAAGAAAGATAGATTAGTTAGAAAGAAAGCAAGAAAGAAAGAAAGATAGATAGATTAGTTAGAAAGAAAGAAAGATAGATTAGTTAGAAAGATAGATAGATTAGTTAGAAAGAAAGAAAGATAGATTAGTTAGAAAGATAGATTAGTTAGAAAGAAAGATAGATTAGATAGAAAGAAAGAAAGAAAGATTAGGTAGAAAGAAAGATTAGGTAGAAAGAGAAAGAAAGAAAGAAAGAAAGAAAGAAAGATTAGGTAGAAAGAGAAAGAAAGATTAGGTAGAAAGAAAGAAAGAAAGAAAGAAAGAAAGAAAGAAAGAAAGAAAGAAAGAAAGAAAGAAAGAAAAATAAGAAGGATTAGTTAGAAAGAAAGAAAGATGGATTAGTTAGAAAGAAAGAAAGATGGATTAGGTAGAAAGAAAGAAAGATTAGGTAGAGAAAGAAAGAAAGAAAGAAAGAAAGAAAGAAAGAAAGAAAGAAAGAAAGAAAGAAAGATTGGGTAGAGAGAGAGAGAAAGAAAGAAAGAAAGATAGATTAGGTAGAAAGAAAGAAAGAGAAAGAAAGAAAGATTAGTTAGAAAGAAAGAAAGATAGATAGATTAGTTAGAAAGAAAGAAAGAGAAAGAAAGAAAGAAAGATTAGTTAGAAAGAAAGATAGATAGATAGATTAGTTAGAAAGAAAGAAAGATAGATTAGTTAGAAAGATAGATTAGTTAGAAAGAAAGAAAGATAGATTAGATAGAAAGAAAGATAGATTAGGTAGAAAGAAAGATTAGGTAGAAAGAGAAAGAAAGAAAGAAAGAAAGAGAAAGATAGATAGATTAGGTAGAAAGAAAGATTAGGTAGAAAGAAAGAAAGATTAGGTAGAAAGAGAAAGAAAGAAAGATTAGGTAGAAAAAAGAAAGAAAGAAAGAAAGAAAGAAAGAAAGAAAGAAAGAAAGAAAGAAAAATAAAGAAGGATTAGTTAGAAAGAAAGAAAGATGGATTAGTTAGAGAGAAAGAAAAAGATAGATTCATTAGAAAGAAAGATAGATAGATTAGTTCGAAAGAAAGAAAGATAGATTAGTTAGAAAGAAAGAAAGAAAGATTAGAAAGAAAGAAAGAAAGATTAGGTAGAAAAAAGAAAGAAAGAAAGAAAGATTAGTTCGAAAGAAAGAAAGATAGATTAGTTAGAAAGAAAGAAAGAAAGATTAGAAAGAAAGAAAGAAAGATTAGGTAGAAAAAAGAAAGAAAGAAAGAAAGATTAGTTCGAAAGAAAGAAAGATAGATTAGTTAGAAAGAAAGAAAGAAAGATTAGAAAGAAAGAAAGAAAGATTAGGTAGAAAAAAGAAAGAAAGAAAGAAAGATTAGTTCGAAAGAAAGAAAGATAGATTAGTTAGAAAGAAAGAAAGAAAGATTAGAAAGAAAGAAAGAAAGAAAGAAAGAAAGATTAGGTAGAAAAAAGAAAGAAAGAAAGAAAGAAAGATTAGTTAGAAAGAAAGAAAGATAGATAGATTAGTTAGAAAGAAAGAAAGATAGATTAGTTAGAAAGATAGATTAGTTAGAAAGAAAGATAGATTAGATAGAAAGAAAGAAAGAAAGAAAGATTAGGTAGAAAGAAAGATTAGGTAGAAAGAGAAAGAAAGAAAGAAAGAAAGAAAGAAAGAAAGAAAGAAAGAAAGAAAGAAAGAAAGATTAGGTAGAAAGAGAAAGAAAGATTAGGTAGAAAGAAAGAAAGAAAGAAAGAAAGAAAGAAAGAAAGAAAATAAAGAAGGATTAGTTAGAAAGAAAGAAAGATGGATTAGTTAGAAAGAAAGAAAGATGGATTAGTTAGAAAGAAAGAAAGATGGATTAGTTAGAGAGAAAGAAAAAAGATAGATTCGTTAGAAAGAAAGAAAGATAGATAGATTAGTTCGAAAGAAAGAAAGATAGATTAGTTAGAAAGAAAGAAAGATTAGAAAGAAAGAGAAAGAAAGAAAGAAAGAAAGAAAGATTAGAAAGTAAGAAAGAAAGAAAGAAAGAAAGAAAGAAAGAAAGAAAGATTAGGTAGAGAGAAAGAGAGAGAGAAAGAAAGAAAGAAAGATAGATTAGGTAGAAAGAAAGATTAGGAAGAAAGAAAGAAAGATTAGGTAGAAAAAAGAAAGAAAGAAAGAATGAAAGAAAGAAAGATTAGTTAGAAAGAAAGAAAGATAGATAGATTAGTTAGAAAGAAAGAAAGATAGATTAGTTAGAAAGATAGATTAGTTAGAAAGAAAGATAGATTAGATAGAAAGAAAGAAAGATAGATTAGTTAGAAAGAAAGAAAGAAAGATAGATAGATAGATAGATAGATAGATAGATAGATAGATAGATAGATAAGTTCATTAGTACATATAGAATGGTAGTTTAATTGAGTCTAGGGCTTCAGGGAGTTTAGATTTGAGTTTTTGTGTTGTTCACTACTGGGCCACCGTAGTCTTGGCTCAATTTGAACATGTTGCAATGAAAGTCAATGGGATTTTTATGGTTTTTAATATTAATTTTTAAGAAATCTGAAAGTCACATCAAAAAGAAAAGTAATAGCACACAAGTCATTTAAAAGCTGAACATTTTGCTAGTTGAATGGTTTTTGTAGCACAAAGTAGAGAGGAGAAGAAAGCGACCACGGAAGAATACGGAATAATAATAAAGATTTGGATTTCAATAGTGTGAATGCTTGAAGCATTCACACTAACTAGAAAAATTGCATTTCCTGCGGAACATGCGTGTGAATGCTTGAAATGCTTAACTGAAATGCAAGAAAGAAAGAAAGAAAAATAAAGAAGGATTAGTTAGAATGAAAGAAAGATGGATTAGTTAGAGAGAAAGAAAGAAAGATAGATTAGTTAGAAAGAAAGATAGATAGATTAGTTAGAAAGAAAAAAGATAGATTTGTTAGAAAGAAAGATAGATAGATTAGTTAGAAAGAAAGAAAGAAAGATAGATTAGTTAGAAAAAAAAGAAAGAAAGATTAGAAAGAAAGAAAGATTAGGTAGAGAGAAAGAGAGAGAGAGAAAGAAAGAAAGAAAGATAGATTAGGTAGAAAGAAAGAAAGAAAGATTAGGTAGAAAGAGAAAGAAAGAAAGATTGGTTGCTAGGGCGTTGCTAGGCGGTTGCTAGGGTATTCTGGGTGGTTGCTATGGTGTTGCTAGGTGGTTGCTAAGGTATTCTGGATGGTTGCTAGGTTGTTGATAGGCGGTTGCTAGGCTGTTCTGGGTGGTTGCTATGGTGTTGCTAGGTGGTTGCTAAGGTATTCTGGATGGTTGCTAGGTTGTTGATAGGCGGTTGCTAGGGTGTTCTGGGTGGTTGCTAGGTGGTTGCTAGGGTGTTCTGGGTGGTTGATAGGCGGTTGCTAGGTGGTTGCTAGGGTATTCTGGGTGGTTGCTAGGGTGTTGCTAGCTGGTTGCTAAGGTATTCTGGATGGTCGCTAGGGTGTTGCTAGGTGGTTGCTAGGGTGTTCTGGGTGGTTGCTAGGTGGTTGCTAGGGTGTTCTGGGTGGTTGATAGGCGGTTGCTATGTGGTTGCTAGGGTATTCTGGGTGGTTGCTAGGGTGTTGCTAGCTGGTTGCTAAGGTATTCTGGATGGTTGCTAGGGTGTTGCTAGGTGGTTGCTAGGGTGTTCTGGGTGGTTGCTAGGCGGTTGCTAAGGTGTTCTGGGTAGTTGCTAGGCGGTTGCTAGGGTGTTCTGGGTGGTTGCTAGGCGGTTGCTAAGGTATTCTGGATGGTTGCTAGGGTGTTGCTAGGTGGTTGCTAGGGTGTTCTGGGTGGTTGCTAGGCGGTTGCTAAGGTATTCTGGATGGTTGCTAGGGTGTTGCTTGGTGGTTGCTAGGGTGTTCTGGGTGGTTGCTAGGCGGTTGCTAGGGTGTTCTGGGTGGTTGCTAGGGAATTCTGGGTGGTTGCTAGGGCGTTGCTAGGCAGTTGATAGGGTATTCTTAACCTTTCTTGGCATGATTTAGCACTTACCTAATCGCCATTAGCATGTAGCTATTCACAGCTAGCATGTGTAGCATGTTGGAAGTCCTGTTTGCTAGCATGAGTCAAAAGAGCCAACCTCCATCTCTATACGATGTTCTGATGCAGAGATATAGGCAGGGTCCGAAATTAACTTTTTGGCTCACCTGCCACGGGGACTGGTAGATGAAAAAATCCACCAGCCAAGCATATTTTTTACCGGCCAAAATAATAAACAGATTTTTTGTGTCACATATATACATTAATTTCAGTACATTTAATTGAGATAAGGTATTATGTTGAATGAATAAGAGCACATAGAAGTCAAAAAAGAGCAACAAATAGTAAGACATGGAAGATGTGAGCATGGAACTAGTGCTCATAACAGTACATTTGAAGGTTTTGTAAAACTATCGGATACTTTACCGAAAGTAAAACATTTTACCTATTAATACTATCAGTTAAACGGTTTAAAAGTATTTTTTTTAATATATATGTATATATAGCTTTTTTGTTTGTTTGCTGCATGGTTAAAAAAAAACAGTATATAGTCTATCTATATTTGTTAAATCAAGGGGCGCGTCAACACGCGCAACCACACGCGCCTAAAGACATATTTCACTGAGCAAGCACAATGAAGCGAGTGAAAAGAAGTAGCTACTGTGGGACCATTTCGACAGAAAGAGCGACGAAGTTACTTGCTAAATATGCTACGCGGTATTAAAATAAAGCAGTAGGCCTAGTGCAAGTACAATGCAATATCACTAGCGTCCACAAGCAAATGAAAGGCGCTTCCCGAAGTTGGCCACTCTAGTTATCTCTGTATTCCCGGGACATCTGTGCCATCGGAGACCCAGACTCACATCATGTAGACATGTTACTTTTTTTAAAGTAAAAACTAGACAAGCTGTGGATTGAGGTAGGCCTGCTATTTTTATTTGACGAAAAAAACGTAGTCTGATGAAAAAAAAGCGCCATTTTTTAAAAGCTTCAAACTGATTCAGTGTTTTCTTTTTGTCATCTTAATTTAATTATTTAAGTTAAAAAAATATATTTAGTGTTGGTCTATTTTAGGTGTGAAGGTTCACACACGCTTCATGAGGTACACACGCAAGGTCTCTCGCTCTCTCCCTCTCGGTGCGCGCGCTACACGGTTTGAATCACAGTTATGCGCGCTCTTTCTCGCTCGCTCTTGATTCAGGGACATTTGAACTAATTTGCGGGCATCAGGGAGCTGCTATCAATATGCGGGAGACTTGGGATATCTGGAACATTCACCCGCCAGTGTGGCGGATAGCCTTTTGAGATTTACTCGCCAAACGGAAAATCTACCCGCATTTGGCGCTTGGCGGGTGTTAATTTCGGACCCTGGATATAGGTCTTGCAAAATGGTTGCTAGGGTACTCTCTTTGGTTGCTAGGGAGTGGCTTGGCAGTTGCCAATCATAAAACTCCAAAGGCTGATTGTCAGTGTGAATGATATAAACCAACCCCCATCTCTATACGATGTTTTGATGCAGAGATATAGGTCTTGCAAAACGGTTGCTAGGGTACTCTGTTTGGTTGCTAGGGAGTGGCATGGCAGCTGCCAATCATGAAGCTCCAAAGTCAATGTGAATGTATAAACCAACCCCCATCTCTATACGATGTTTTGATGCAGAGATATAGGTCTTGCAAAATGGTTGCTAGGGTACTCTGTTTGGTTGCTAGGGAGTGGCTTGGCAGCTGCCAATCATGAAACTCCAAAGGCTGCTTGTAAGTATAAATGATATAAACCAACTCCCATGCCTCTGTGACATTCAGAATGGAAGATATCCCTCTTTGGATTTTGGTTGCTAAGGTGCTCGACAATGCTTGCTAGGGCGTGGCCAGTAAGTGTTGAGGTGATTCAGGATTGGCTGTTTGCTGGCCCGAGTCAAACGAGCCCACCCTCATGTTTCTATGACACTTATATCCTGAGATATCCCTTTGATCTCTTTTAATGGTAGTCAGAAAGAAAAAGATTAGGTAGAGAGAAAGAGAGAGAGAAAGAAAGAAAGAAAGAAAGAAAGATAGATAGATTAGGTAGAAAGAAAGATTAGGTAGAAAGAGAAAGAAAGAAGAAAGAAAGAAGAAAGAAAGAAAGAAAGAAAGAAAGAAGAAAGAAAGAAAGAAAGATTAGGTAGAGAGAAAGAGAGAGAGAAAGAAAGAAAGATTAGGTAGAAAGAAAGATTAGGTAGAAAGAAAGATTAGGTAGAAAGAGATAGAAAGAAAGAAAGAAAGAAAGAAAGAAAGAAAGAAAGAAAGAAGAAAGAAAGAAAGAAAGAAAGAAAGAAAGAAAGATTAGGTAGAAAGAAAGATTAGGTAGAAAGAAAGAAAGATTAGGTAGAGAAAGAAAGAAAGAAAGAAAGAAAGAAAGAAAGAGAAATTAGGTAGAAAAAAAGAAAGAAAGAAAGAAAAATAAAGAAGGATTAGTTAGAAAGAA
Source organism: Gila robusta (assembly GCA_030770095.1). Classification (NCBI taxonomy): domain Eukaryota; kingdom Metazoa; phylum Chordata; class Actinopteri; order Cypriniformes; family Leuciscidae; genus Gila; species Gila robusta. Next base: position 15,115 of record JAVALU010001246.1, read on the forward strand.
AGAAAGATGGATTAGTTAGAAAGAAAGAAAGAAAGATGGATAGATTAGTTAGAAAGAAAGAAAGATGGATAGATTAGTTAGAAAGAAAAAAGATAGATTTGTTAGAAAGAAAGATAGATAGATTAGTTAGAAAGAAAGAAAGAAAGATAGATTAGTTAGAAAGAAAGATTAGAAAGAAAAAGATTAGGTAGAGAGAAAGAGAGAGAGAAAGAAAGAAGGAAAGATAGATTAGGTAGAAAGAAAGATTAGGTAAAAAGAAAGAAAGAAAGATTAGGTAGAAAGAGAAAGAAAGAAAGAAAGATTGGTTGCTAGGGCGTTGCTAGGCGGTTGCTAGGGTATTCTGGGTGGTTGCTAGGTGGTTGCTAAGGTATTCTGGATGGTTGCTAGGTTGTTGATAGGCGGTTGCTAGGCTGTTCTGGGTGGTTGCTATGGTGTTGCTAGGTGGTTGCTAAGGTATTCTGGATGGTTGCTAGGTTGTTGATAGGCGGTTGCTAGGGTGTTCTGGGTGGTTGCTAGGTGGTTGCTAGGGTGTTCTGGGTGGTTGATAGGCGGTTGCTAGGTGGTTGCTAGGGTATTCTGGGTGGTTGCTAGGGTGTTGCTAGCTGGTTGCTAAGGTATTCTGGATGGTTGCTAGGGTGTTACTAGGTGGTTGCTAGGGTGTTCTGGGTGGTTGCTAGGTGGTTGCTAGGGTGTTCTGGGTGGTTGATAGGCGGTTGCTATGTGGTTGCTAGGGTATTCTGGGTGGTTGCTAGGGTGTTGCTAGCTGGTTGCTAAGGTATTCTGGATGGTTGCTAGGGTGTTACTAGGTGGTTGCTAGGGTGTTCTGGGTGGTTGCTAGGTGGTTGCTAGGGTGTTCTGGGTGGTTGATAGGCGGTTGCTATGTGGTTGCTAGGGTATTCTGGGTGGTTGCTAGGGTGTTGCTAGCTGGTTGCTAAGGTATTCTGGATGGTTGCTAGGGTGTTGCTAGGTGGTTGCTAGGGTGTTCTGGGTGGTTGCTAGGCGGTTGCTAAGGTGTTCTGGGTAGTTGCTAGGCGGTTGCTAGGGTGTTCTGGGTGGTTGCTAGGCGGTTGCTAAGGTATTCTGGATGGTTGCTAGGGTGTTGCTAGGTGGTTGCTAGGGTGTTCTGGGTGGTTGCTAGGCGGTTGCTAAGGTATTCTGGATGGTTGCTAGGGTGTTGCTTGGTGGTTGCTAGGGTGTTCTGGGTGGTTGCTAGGCGGTTGCTAGGGTGTTCTGGGTGGTTGCTAGGGAATTCTGGGTGGTTGCTAGGGCGTTGCTAGGCAGTTGATAGGGTATTCTTAACATTTCTTGGCATGATTTAGCACTTACCTAATCGCCATTAGCATGTAGCTATTCACAGCTAGCATGTGTAGCATGTTGGAAGTCCTGTTTGCTAGCATGAGTCAAAAGAGCCAACCTCCATCTCTATACGATGTTCTGATGCAGAGATATAGGTCTTGCAAAATGGTTGCTAGGGTACTCTCTTTGGTTGCTAGGGAGTGGCTTGGCAGCTGCCAATCATAAAACTCCAAAGGCTGATTGTCAGTGTGAATGATATAAACCAACCCCCATCTCTATACGATGTTTTGATGCAGAGATATAGGTCTTGCAAAACGGTTGCTAGGGTACTCTGTTTGGTTGCTAGGGAGTGGCTTGGCAGCTGCCAATCATGAAGCTCCAAAGTCAATGTGAATGTATAAACCAACCCCCATCTCTATACGATGTTTTGATGCAGAGATATAGGTCTTGCAAAATGGTTGCTAGGGTACTCTGTTTGGTTGCTAGGGAGTGGCTTGGCAGCTGCCAATCATGAAACTCCAAAGGCTGCTTGTAAGTATAAATGATATAAACCAACTCCCATGCCTCTGTGACATTCAGAATGGAAGATATCCCTCTTTGGATTTTGGTTGCTAAGGTGCTCGACAATGGTTGCTAGGGCGTGGCCAGTAAGTGTTGAGGTGATTCAGGATTGGCTGTTTGCTGGCCCGAGTCAAACGAGCCCACCCTCATGTTTCTATGACACTTATATCCTGAGATATCCCTTTGATCTCTTTTAATGGTAGTCAGAAAGAAAGAAAGATTAGGTAGAGAGAAAGAGAGAGAGAAAGAAAGAAAGAAAGATAGATTAGGTAGAAAGAAAGAAAGATTAGGTAGAGAAAGAAAGAAAGAAAGAAATAAAGAAAGAAAGATTAGGTAGAAAAAAGAAAGAAAGAAAGAAAGAAAGAAAGAAAGAAAGAAAGAAAGATTGGGTAGAGAGAGAGAGAAAGAAAGAAAGATAGATTAGGTAGAAAGAAAGAGAAAGAAAGAAAGATTAGTTAGAAAGAAAGAAAGATAGATAGATTAGTTAGAAAGAAAGAAAGAGAAAGAAAGAAAGATTAGTTAGAAAGAAAGAAAGATAGATAGATTAGTTAGAAAGAAAGAAAGATAGATTAGTTAGAAAGATAGATTAGTTAGAAAGAAAGATAGATTAGATAGAAAGAAAGAAAGAAAGATAGATTAGGTAGAAAGAAAGAAAGAAAGAAAGAAAGAAAGAAAGAAAGAAAGAAAGAAAGAATAGATAGATAGATAGATAGATAGAAAGAAAGATTAGGTAGAAAGAGAAAGAAAGAAAGATTAGGTAGAAAGAGAAAGAAAGAAAGATTAGGTAGAAAGAGAAAGAAAGAAAGATTAGGTAGAAAGAGAAAGAAAGAAAGATTAGGTAGAAAAAAATAAAGAAAGAAAGAAAGAAAAATAAAGAAGGATTAGTTAGAAAGAAAGAAAGATGGATTAGTTAGAAAGAAAGATGGATTAGTTAGAGAGAAAGAAAAAAGATAGATTCGTTAGAAAGAAAGATAGATAGATTAGTTCGAAAGAAAGAAAGATAGATTAGTTAGAAAGAAAGATTAGAAAGAAAGAAAGAAAGAAAGATTAGGTAGAAAAAAGAAAGAAAGAAAGAAAGATTAGTTCGAAAGAAAGAAAGATAGATTAGTTAGAAAGAAAGAAAGATTAGGTAGAGAGAAAGAGAGAGAGAAAGAAAGAAAGATAGATTAGGTAGAAAGAAAGATTAGGTAGAAAGAAAGAAAGATTAGGTAGAGAAAGAAAGAAAGAAAGAAATAAAGAAAGAAAGATTAGGTAGAAAAAAGAAAGAAAGAAAGAAAGAAAGAAAGAAAGAAAGAAAGAAAGAAAGATTGGGTAGAGAGAGAGAGAAAGAAAGAAAGAAAGATAGATCAGGTAGAAAGAAAGAAAGAGAAAGAAATAAAGATTAGTTAGAAAGAAAGATAGATAGATTACTTAGAAAGAAAGAAAGAGAAAGAAAGAAAGATTAGTTAGAAAGAAAGAAAGATAGATAAATTAGTTAGAAAGAAAGAAAGATAGATTAGTTAGAAAGATAGATTAGTTAGAAAGAAAGATAGATAGATAGAAAGAAAGAAAGAAAGATAGATTAGGTAGAAAGAAAGATTAGGTAGAAGAAAGAAGAAAGAAAGAAGAAAGAAAGAAAGAAGAAAGAAAGAAAGAGAAAGAGATTAGAGAAAGAAAGATTAGGTAGAAAGAAAGAAAGAAAGAAAGAAAGAAAGAAAGAAAGAAAGAAAGAAAGAAAGAAAGATTAGGTAGAAAGAAAGATTAGGTAGAAAGAAAGAAAGAAAGATAAGAAAGAAAGAAAGAAAGAAAGATTAGGTAGAAAGAAAGATTAGGTAGAAAGAAAGAAAGATTAGGTAGAGAAAGAAAGAAAGAAAGAAAGAAGAAAGAAAGAAAGAAAGAAGAAAGAAAGAAAGAAAGAAAGAAAGAAAAATAAAGAAGGATTAGTTAGAAAGAAAGAAAGATGGATTAGTTAGAGAGAAAGAAAGAAAGATAGATTAGCATTGAAGCATTCACACTAATAATAAGTATACACAATAACAATAGTGATGCCTTGCTTACAGCAAGCACCACTAATAAGTATACAGAAGAACACTAGTGATGCCTTGCCTTTGGCAAGCACCACTAATACCTAGAAAAATTGCATTTCCTGTGGAACATGCGTCTGAATGCTTGAAATGCTTAAATGAAATGCACAAACAACTGCAAAATATTGCTAAACAAGCTGAGATGCACAAACAACTGCAAAACAGAGCAAAAATGCAAAAAAAGCTTAATTCAAATGCATTAATAAGCTGAAATGCAAAAAAAGATTAAAAAAAAATTGTAGAAAACTAAAGTTTAATTAGAGAGGTAGAGAAGTAGACACAGAGGTAAATAAATAAAGGGGTAGAGAAAAAGACAGAGGTAGAGAAGTAAAGGAGAACAAAAAAAGAAAGGTAGAGAAAGACAGAGAGATAGATAGATAGATAGATAGATAGATAGATAGATAGATAGATAGATAGATAATTTGGACACAGAAAGTCAAATAGTTAGACAGGCAGATAGATAGAAGAGAATAAATGGAAGAGTAGAAAGGAGAAGAAGAGATTAGGAAAGGAGGGGAGAAGAGGAGGACAGGAGGAGTAGAGGATGGAAGGAGGAGAAGAGGGAGGGAGAACAGGAGAAGCAGAAGCAGAAATAACAACAAAAACCTGTAGTAATTAAAGTTCCTTCAGAAAAGAGCTCAGTGACTGTCCACCAATCAGAACACAGGAGCAATTATGTGTGTCTCCCTTTGATCTTGTCTAATCAACATCACCTGTGCAATCAGCTTTCCTATTTAGACAGAGGGCAAAATCGCTGATACTTGGCCTCGAACAAACCTCCCTAGAGACAAAACTATAGGTTGTATCGGCGAAATGACCTGACCGTGAGCGAGACAAGGCCTTTGTGAACGATGTGATGTATTTTTTGTGTGGATAGAGTTGAAAAAAGGGACCACTTTGGCAAGTTGAAAAACTGGTCCGTAATGCTCTGATCACTAAAGTTTGACCTGAATTTATAATTGCTGCCAATGGAGGATTGTCTGTCACTCTTGTCCTTTGGAAGGACACAGAGGAAAAACTGTAAGTCCGAGGGATTTACTAAACACACGTGAGGAACCACAACAAAAATACCTACGTTTCAAGTATAATTACATGCCCGAAGAGTTAAAATTGTGGCAAGGCCAGCGATTTAAAAATTATTTTTTACGATTAGTTTTCAAGCTGGCTCACTCTAGCGGATGACATCACGTGCTCTAGCTCTGAACAGTCTCTCTCATCCGCACTTAAATGTTAAAAAAAATGCACAAAAAGCTTAATAGTTTAAAAATTATAAAAGGTATAAAAAAGAAAAATAATAGCACACAAGTCATTGAAAAGCTGAACATTTTGATACTTGAATGGTTTTTGTAGCACAAAGTAGAGAGGAGTTGAAAGCGACCACGGAAGAATACGGAATAATAATAAAGATTTGGATTTCAATAGTGTGAATGCTTGAAGCATTCACACTAACTAGAAAAATTGCATTTCCTGCGGAACATGCGTGTGAATGCTTGAAATGCTTAACTGAAATGCAAGAAAGAAAGACAGAAAAATAAAGAAGGATTAGTTAGAAAGAAAGAAAGATGGATTAGTTAGAAAGAAAGATGGATTAGTTAGAGAGAAAGAAAGAAGATAGATTAGTTAGAAAGAAAGATAGATAGATTAGTTAGAAAGAAAAAAGATAGATTCGTTAGAAAGAAAGATAGATAGATTAGTTAGAAAAAAAGAAAGAAAGATTAGAAAGAAAGAAAGATTAGGTAGAGAGAAAGAGAGAGAGAAAGAAAGAAAGAAAGATAGATTAGGTAGAAAGAAAGAAAGAAAGATTAGGTAGAAAGAGAAAGAAAGAAAGAAAGAAAGAAAGAAAGAAAGAAAGAAAGATTAGGTAGAAAGAAAGAAAGAAAGAAAGAAAGAAAGAAAGAAAGATTAGGTAGAAAGAAAGAAAGAAAGAAAGAAAGAAAGAAAGAAAGAAAGAAAGATTAGGTAGAAAGAAAGAAAGAAAGAAAGAAAGAAAGAAAGAAAGATTAGGTAGAAAGAAAGAAAGAAAGAAAGAAAGAAAGATTAGGTAGAAAGAAAGAAAGAAAGAAAGAAAGAAAGAAAGAAAGAAAGAAAGAAAGAAAGAAAGAAAGAAAGATTAGGTAGAAAGAAAGATTAGATAGAAAGAAAGAAAGATTAGGTAGAAAGAAAGATTAGATAGAAAGAAAGAAAGATTAGGTAGAAAGAGAAAGAAAGATTAGGTAGAAAGAGAAAGAAAGAAAGATTAGGTAGAAAGAGAAAGAAAGAAAGATTAGGTAGAAAGAGAAAGAAAGAAAGATTAGGTAGAAAGAGAAAGAAAGAAAAAAAGAAAGAAAGAAAGAAAGATTAGGTAGAAAGAGAAAGAAAGAAAGATTAGGTAGAAAGAGAAAGAAAGAAAGATTAGGTAGAAAGAGAAAGAAAGAAAGATTAGGTAGAAAGAGAAAGAAAGAAAGATTAGGTAGAAAAAAGAAAGAAAGAAAGAAAGAAAGAAAGAAAGAAAGAAAGAAAGAAAGAAAGATAAAGAAGGATTAGTTAGAAAGAAAGAAAGATGGATTAGTTAGAAAGAAAGAAAGATGGATTAGTTAGAGAGAAAGAAAGAAAGATAGATTAGTTAGAAAGAAAGATAGATAGAGATTAGTTCGAAAGAAAGATAGATTCGTTAGAAAGAAAGAAAGATAGATAGATTAGTTCGAAAGAAAGAAAGAAAGAAAGAAAGAAAGAAAGAAAGAAAAAAAGAAAGAAAGATTAGAAAGAAAGAAAGAAAGAAAGAAAGAAAGATTAGGTAGAGAGAAAGAGAGAGAGAAAGAAAGAAAGATAGATTAGGTAGAAAGATTAGGAAGGAAGAAAGAAAGATTAGGTAAAAGAAAGAAAGAAAGAAAGAAAGAAAGAAAGAAAGAAAGAAAGATTAGTTAGAAAGAAAGATAGATAGATTAGTTAGAAAGAAAGATAGATAGATTAGTTAGAAAGAAAGATAGATTGGTTAGAAAGATAGATTAGTTAGAAAGAAAGATAGATTAGATAGAAAGAAAGAAAGATAGATTAGATAGATAGATAGATAGATAGATAGATAGATAGATAGATAGATAGATAAAGTTCATTAGTACATATAGAATGGTAGTTTAATTGAGTCTAGGGCTTCAGGGAGTTTAGATTTGAGTTTTTGTGTTGTACACTACTGGGCCACCGTAGTCTTGGCTCAATTTGAACATGTTGCAATGAAAGTCAATGGGATTTTTATGGTTTTTAATATTAATTTTTAAGAAATCTGAAAGTCACATCAAAAAGAAAAGTAATAGCACACAAGTCATTTAAAAGCTGAACATTTTGCTAGTTGAATGGTTTTTGTAGCACAAAGTAGAGAGGAGAAGAAAGCGACCACGGAAGAATACGGAATAATAATAAAGATTTGGATTTCAATAGTGTGAATGCTTGAAGCATTCACACTAATAATAAGTATGTGAGATAACAATAGTGTTGCTTTGCCATAGGCAAGCACCACTAATAAGAATAATAAGTATGTGAGATAACAATAGTGTTGCTTTGCCATAGGCAAGCACCACTAACTAGAATGTACATTTCCAGAAGAAAATGTGAAGTGGTGCTTGCAGTGGCAAAACTCGCCACTCGGTTGCTAGGGTGTGGTACATGATTGCATACGAGCCAACAAACATGTCTGTACGATGTTCTGGTGCTGAGATATGGCTTATTCATGTTGTTCAGTGTGGTTGCTAGGGTGTTTTGGGTGGTTTCTAGGGTATTCTGGGTGGTTGCTAGGGCGTTGCTAGGCGGTTGCTAGGGTATTCTGGGTGGTTGCTAGGGCGTTGCTAGGGTGTTCTGGGTGGTTGCTAGGCGGTTGCTAGGGTATTCTGGGTGGTTGCTAGGGTGTTGCTAGGCGGTTGCTAGGGTGTTCTGGTGGTTGCTAGGGTTTGCTAGGCGGTTGCTAGGGTGTTCTGGGTGGTTGCTATGGTGTTGCTAGGCGGTTGCTAGGGTATTCTGGGTGGTTGCTAGGGTTGCTAGGCGGTTGCTAGGGTATTCTTGGTGGTTGCTAGGCGTTGCTAGGCGTGTTGCTGGGTGGTTCTAGGCGGTTGCTAGGGTGTTGCTAGGTGGTTGCTAGGGTGTTCTGGGTGGTTGCTAGGGTGTTGCTAGGTGGTTGCTAGGGTATCCTGGGTGGTTGCTAGGCGGTTGCTAGGGTGTTCTGGGTGGTTGCTAGGGCGTTGCTAGGCAGTTGCTAGGGTGTTCTGGGTGGTTGCTAGGGTGTTGCTAGGGTAATTTGGGTGGTTGCTATGGTGTTACTAGGTGGTTGGTAGTTGTCAAAGATGGTTACTGTTGAGTTTGTAGCATTTTATTGGCATGATTTAGCACTTAGCTAATCAATATTAGCATGTAGCTATTCACTGCTAGCATGTTTAGCATGTAGCAAGTCCTGTTTGCTAGCATGAGTAAAAAGAGCCAACCCCCATCTCTATACGATGTTTTGATGCAGAGATATAGGTCTTGCAAAACGGTTGCTAGGGTACTATGTTTGGTTGCTAGGGAGTGGCTTGGCAGCTGCCAATCATGAAGCTCCAAAGTCAATGTGAATGTATAAACCAACCCCCATCTCTATACGATGTTTTGATGCAGAGATATTGGTCTTGCAAAATGGTTGCTAGGGTACTCTGTTTGGTTGCTAGGGAGTGGCTTGGCAGCTGCCAATCATGAAACTCCAAAGGCTGCTTGTCAGTATGAATGATATAAACCAACTCCCATGCCTCTGTGACATTCAGAATGGAAGATATCCCTCTTTGGATTTTGGTTGCTAAGGTGCTCGACAATGGTTGCTAGGGCGTGGCTAGGAAGTGTTGAGGTGATTCATGATTGGCTGTTTGCTGCCCCGAGTCAAACGAGACCACCCTCATGTTTCTATGACAATTCAGTCCAGAGATATCCCTTCGATCTCTTTCAATGGAAGTCTATGGGAGTTGTTGCTAAGGTGCTCTAAATGGTTGCTAGGGCGTGGCTTGATAGCTTCACAATGATCCTGAGAGACTGATTGGTTGTCTGAGTAAAATGAGCCCGCCCCTTGTCTCTATGACACTGTGATCCAGAGTTATGTTCAATATAAAAGCGGTTTCTATGGTGTAGGACGGCCCATTTCATGGGCCGTCCTACACCATAGTAAGTCAATGGGGAAACTTTGGGCAGCTCCTGCCCCCCAGGGGTGCAACTTTTACCCCATTGTGTGGTATGTTCTTACAGAGTCTGTCAGCCTCTTCAAATGTGGTAAATTTCACGTTTCTGCGAAATTCACACTCTGAGCTATGACTCGTCAAAGTTTTTCGCAATGTTAAGTCTATGGGATTTTTTTGGGCCGTTTTTCGCCCCTGGGGCGACCATCGTACCCCTGATCTCTTAGAAAAGTCATAGCACACCATTCCCGAACAGGCCGCACGTTTTGACGCCTCATTCGTGGGTCTGTGACAAAAACTGCGGGAGGAGTAGCGCGTCAAAAAGTGGCCAGAAGAATAAGAAGAATAAGAATAAGAACTAGAATGTACATTTCCAGAAGAAAATGTAAAGTGGTGCTTGCAGTGGCAAAACTCGCCACTCGGTTGCTAGAGTGTGGTACATGATTGCATACGAACCAACAAACATGTCTGTACGACGTTTTGGTGCTGAGATATGGCTTATTCATGTGTTCAGGTGGTTGCTAGGTGGTTGCTAGGTGGTTGCTAGGGTGTTCTGAGTGGTTGCTATGTGGTTGCTAGGGTGTTTTGGGTGGTTGCTAGGGTATTCATTTGGTTGCTAGGGTTTTGCTAGGCAGTTGCTAGGGTGTTCTGGGTGGTTGCTAGGGTGTTGCTAGGCAGTTGCTAGGGTGTTCTGAGTGGTTGCTAGGGTGTTGCTAGGTGGTTGCTAGGGTGTTCTGAGTGGTTGCTAGGGTGTTGCTAGGCAGTTGCTAGGGTGTTCTGAGTGGTTGCTAGGGTGTTGCTAGGTGGTTGCTAGGGTGTTCTGGGTGGTTGCTAGGGTGTTGCTAGGTGGTTGCTAGGGTGTTCTGAGTGGTTGCTAGGGTATTGCTAGGTGGTTGCTAGGGTGTCCTGAGTGGTTGCTAGGGTGTTGCTAGGCGGTTGCTAGGGTGTTCTGGGTGGTTGCTAGGGCGTTGCTAGGCAGTTGCTAGGGTATCCTGGGCGGTTGCTAGGCGGTTGCTAGGGTGTTCTGGGTGGTTGCTAGGCAGTTGCTAGGGTGTTCTGGGTGGTTGCTAGGCGGTTGCTAGGGCGTTGCTAGGCGGTTGCTAGGGTAATCTGGGTGGTTGCTAGGGCGTTGCTAGGTGGTTGCTAGGGTATCCTGGGTGGTTGCTAGGCGGTTGCTAGGGTGTTCTGGGTGGTTGCTAGGGCGTTGCTAGGCAGTTGCTAGGGTGTTCTGGGTGGTTGCTAGGGTGTTGCTAGGGTAATTTGGGTGGTTGCTATGGTGTTACTAGGTGGTTGGTAGTTGTCAAAGATGGTTACTGTTGAGTTTGTAGCATTTTTTGGCATTATTTAGCACTTAGCTAATCAATATTAGCATGTAGCTATTCACTGCTAGCATGTGTAGCATGTAGCAAGTTCTGTTTGCTAGCATGAGTCAAAAGAGCCAACCCCCATCTCTATACGATGTTCTGATGCAGAGATATTGGTCTTGCAAAACGGTTGCTAGGGTACTCTGTTTGGTTGCTAGGGAGTGGCTTGGCAGCTGCCAATCATGAAGCTCCAAAGTCAATGTGAATGTATAAACCAACCCCCATCTCTATACGATGTTCTGATGCAGAGATATTGGTCTTGCAAAACGGTTGCTAGGGTACTCTGTTTGGTTGCTAGGGAGTGGCTTGGCAGCTGCCAATCATGAAACTCCAAAGGCTGCTTGTCAGTATGAATGATATAAACCAACTCCCACGCCTCTGTGACATTCAGAATGGACGATATTCCTCTTTGGATTTTGGTTGCTAAGGTGCTCGACAATGGTTGCTAGGGCGTGGCTAGGAAGTGTTGAGGTGATTCATGATTGGCTGTTTGCTGCCCCGAGTCAAACGAGACCACCCTCATGTTTCTATGACAATTCAGTCCAGAGATATCCCTTCGATCTCTTTCAATGGAAGTCTATGGGAGTTGTTGCTAAGGTGCTCTAAATGGTTGCTAGGGCGTGGCTTGATAGCTTCACAATGATCCTGAGAGACTGATTGGTCGTCTGAGTAAAATGAGCCCGCCCCCTTGTCTCTATGACACTGTGATCCAGAGTTATGTGCAATATAAAAGCGGTTTCTATGGTGTAGGACGGCCCATTTCATGGGCCGTCCTACACCATAGTAAGTCAATGGGGAAACTTTGGGCAGCTCCTGCCCCCCAGGGGTGCAACTTTTACCCCATTGTGTGGTATGTTCTTACAGAGTCTGTCAGCCTCTTCAAATGTGGCAAATTTCACGTTTCTGCGAAATTCACACTCTGAGCTATGACTCGTCAAAGTTTTTCGCAATGTTAAGTCTATGGGATTTTTTTGGGCCGTTTTTCGCCCCTGGGGCGACCATCGTACCCCTGATCTCTTAGAAAAGTCATAGCACACCATTCCCGAACAGGCCGCACGTTTTGACACCTCATTCGTGGGTCTGTGCCAAAAACTGCGGGAGGAGTAGCGCGTCAAAAAGTGGCCAGAAGAATAAGAAGAATAAGAATAAGAACTAGAATGTACATTTCCAGAAGAAAATGTGAAGTGGTGCTTGCAGTGGCAAAACTCGCCACACGGTTGCTAGGGTGTGGTACATGATTGCATACGAGCCAACAAACATGTCTGTACGATGTTCTGGTGCTGAGATATGGCTTATTCATGTCGTTCAGTTGGTTGCTAGGGCGTTGCTAGGGTGTTCTGAGTGGTTGCTAGGTTGTTTTGGGTGGTTGCTAGGGTATTCTGGGTGGTTGCTAGGGTGTTTTGGTTGGTTGCTAGGGTATTTTGGGTGGTTGCTAGGGCATTGCTAGGGTGATCTGGGTGGTTGCTAGGGTGTTGCTAGGTGGTTGCTAGGGTGTTCTGAGTGGTTGCTAGGGTATTGCTAGGTGGTTGCTAAGGTGTTCTGAGTGGTTGCTAGGGTGTTGCTAGGCGGTTGCTAGGGTGTTCTGGGTGGTTGCTAGGGCGTTGCTAGGCAGTTGCTAGGGTATCCTGGGCGGTTGCTAGGCGGTTGCTAGGGTGTTCTGGGTGGTTGCTAGGCAGTTGCTAGGGTGTTCTGGGTGGTTGCTAGGCGGTTGCTAGGGCGTTGCTAGGCGGTTGCTAGGGTAATCTGGGTGGTTGCTAGGGCGTTGCTAGGTGGTTGCTAGGGTATCCTGGGTGGTTGCTAGGCGGTTGCTAGGGTGTTCTGGGTGGTTGCTAGGGCGTTGCTAGGCAGTTGCTAGGGTGTTCTGGGTGGTTGCTAGGGTGTTGCTAGGGTAATTTGGGTGGTTGCTATGGTGTTACTAGGTGGTTGGTAGTTGTCAAAGATGGTTACTGTTGAGTTTGTAGCATTTTATTGGCATGATTTAGCACTTAGCTAATCAATATTAGCATGTAGCTATTCACTGCTAGCATGTGTAGCATGTAGCAAGTCCTGTTTGCTAGCATGAGTCAAAAGAGCCAACCCCCATCTCTATACGATGTTCTGATGCAGAGATATTGGTCTTGCAAAACGGTTGCTAGGGTACTCTGTTTGGTTGCTAGGGAGTGGCTTGGCAGCTGCCAATCATGAAGCTCCAAAGTCAATGTGAATGTATAAACCAACCCCCATCTCTATACGATATTCTGATGCAGAGATATTGGTCTTGCAAAATGGTTGCTAGGGTACTCTGTTTGGTTGCTAGGGAGTGGCTTGGCAGTTGCCAATCATGAAACTCCAAAGGCTTCTTGTCACTATGAATGATATAAACCAACTCCCACGCCTTTGTGACATTCAGAATGGAAGATATCCCTCATTGGATTTTGGTTGCTAAGGTGCTCGACAATGGTTGCTAGGGCGTGGCTAGGAAGTGTTGAGGTGATTCATGATTGGCTGTTTGCTGCCCCGAGTCAAACGAGACCACCCTCATGTTTCTATGACAATTCAGTCCAGAGATATCCCTTCGATCTCTTTCAATGGAAGTCTATGGGAGTTGTTGCTAAGGTGCTCTAAATGGTTGCTAGGGCGTGGCTTGATAGCTTCACAATGATCCTGAGAGACTGATTGGTCGTCTGAGTAAAATGAGCCCGCCCCCTTGTCTCTATGACACTGTGATCCAGAGTTATGTTCAATATAAAAGCGGTTTCTATGGTGTAGGACGGCCCATTTCATGGGCCGTCCTACACCATAGTAAGTCAATGGGGAAACTTTGGGCAGCTCCTGCCCCCCAGGGGTGCAACTTTTACCCCATTGTGTGGTATGTTCTTACAGAGTCTGTCAGCCTCTTCAAATGTGGCAAATTTCACGTTTCTGCGAAATTCACACTCTGAGCTATGACTCGTCAAAGTTTTTCGCAATGTTAAGTCTATGGGATTTTTTTGGGCCGTTTTTCGCCCCTGGGGCGACCATCGTACCCCTGATCTCTTAGAAAAGTCATAGCACACCATTCCCGAACAGGCCGCACGTTTTGACACCTCATTCGTGGGTCTGTGCCAAAAACTGCGGGAGGAGTAGCGCGTCAAAAAGTGGCCAGAAGAATAAGAGATAAGAATAAGAACTAGAATGTACATTTCCAGAAGAAAATGTGAAGTGGTGCTTGCAGTGGCAAAACTCGCCACACGGTTGCTAGGGTGTGGTACATGATTGCATACGAGCCAACAAACATGTCTGTACGATGTTCTGGTGCTGAGATATGGCTTATTCATGTCGTTCAGTTGGTTGCTAGGGCGTTGCTAGGGTGTTCTGAGTGGTTGCTAGGTTGTTTTGGGTGGTTGCTAGGGTATTCTGGGTGGTTGCTAGGGTGTTTTGGTTGGTTGCTAGGGTATTTTGGGTGGTTGCTAGGGCATTGCTAGGGTGATCTGGGTGGTTGCTAGGGTGTTGCTAGGTGGTTGCTAGGGTGTTCTGAGTGGTTGCTAGGGTATTGCTAGGTGGTTGCTAGGGTGTTCTGAGTGGTTGCTAGGGTGTTGCTAGGCGGTTGCTAGGGTGTTCTGGGTGGTTGCTAGGGCGTTGCTAGGCAGTTGCTAGGGTATCCTGGGCGGTTGCTAGGCGGTTGCTAGGGTGTTCTGGGTGGTTGCTAGGCAGTTGCTAGGGTGTTCTGGGTGGTTGCTAGGCGGTTGCTAGGGCGTTGCTAGGCGGTTGCTAGGGTAATCTGGGTGGTTGCTAGGGCGTTGCTAGGTGGTTGCTAGGGTATCCTGGGTGGTTGCTAGGCGGTTGCTAGGGTGTTCTGGGTGGTTGCTAGGGCGTTGCTAGGCAGTTGCTAGGGTGTTCTGGGTGGTTGCTAGGGTGTTGCTAGGGTAATTTGGGTGGTTGCTATGGTGTTACTAGGTGGTTGGTAGTTGTCAAAGATGGTTACTGTTGAGTTTGTAGCATTTTATTGGCATGATTTAGCACTTAGCTAATCAATATTAGCATGTAGCTATTCACTGCTAGCATGTGTAGCATGTAGCAAGTCCTGTTTGCTAGCATGAGTCAAAAGAGCCAACCCCCATCTCTATACGATGTTCTGATGCAGAGATATTGGTCTTGCAAAACGGTTGCTAGGGTACTCTGTTTGGTTGCTAGGGAGTGGCTTGGCAGCTGCCAATCATGAAGCTCCAAAGTCAATGTGAATGTATAAACCAACCCCCATCTCTATACGATGTTCTGATACAGAGATATTGGTCTTGCAAAATGGTTGCTAGGGTACTCTGTTTGGTTGCTAGGGAGTGGCTTGGCAGCTGCCAATCATGAAACTCCAAAGGCTGCTTGTCAGTATGAATGATATAAACCAACTCCCACGCCTCTGTGACATTCAGAATGGAAGATATCCCTCATTGGATTTTGGTTGCTAAGGTGCTCGACAATGGTTGCTAGGGCGTGGCTAGGAAGTGTTGAGGTGATTCATGATTGGCTGTTTGCTGCCCCGAGTCAAACGAGACCACCCTCATGTTTCTATGACAATTCAGTCCAGAGATATCCCTTCGATCTCTTTCAATGGAAGTCTATGGGAGTTGTTGCTAAGGTGCTCTAAATGGTTGCTAGGGCGTGGCTTGATAGCTTCACAATGATCCTGAGAGACTGATTGGTCGTCTGAGTAAAATGAGCCCGCCCCCTTGTCTCTATGACACTGTGATCCAGAGTTATGTTCAATATAAAAGCGGTTTCTATGGTGTAGGACGGCCCATTTCATGGGCCGTCCTACACCATAGTAAGTCAATGGGGAAACTTTGGGCAGCTCCTGCCCCCCAGGGGTGCAACTTTTACCCCATTGTGTGGTATGTTCTTACAGAGTCTGTCAGCCTCTTCAAATGTGGCAAATTTCACGTTTCTGCGAAATTCACACTCTGAGCTATGACTCGTCAAAGTTTTTCGCAATGTTAAGTCTATGGGATTTTTTTGGGCCGTTTTTCGCCCCTGGGGCGACCATCGTACCCCTGATCTCTTAGAAAAGTCATAGCACACCATTCCCGAACAGGCCGCACGTTTTGACACCTCATTCGTGGGTCTGTGCCAAAAACTGCGGGAGGAGTAGCGCGTCAAAAAGTGGCCAGAAGAATAAGAAGAATAAGAATAGAACTAGAATGTACATTTCCAGAAGAAAATGTGAAGTGGTGCTTGC
>JAVALU010001247.1:0-56493 GCA_030770095.1 Gila robusta
AGACTTAGACTTAGACTTCCTTTATTGTCATTGTACAAAAAACACACAGTGAAATTTGACAACGAAATGTCGATTACTTGGCTGCCAGTATAACAAAGCTGAAACCTTATTCCTACACAATAAAATAAATATACTTCCTATAACTAAGAGCTAGCTATATACAGGGTAAGAGCATATAGGGCATATATATACACATTTTTGCACTGAGTTATTACAAAAAGAGTAATCAATAAAAATTGCACTGAGTTTAGCAAAAAGAGACATTAAGTTGGAGACACAATTTAGGCTAAGCTGAGGTGCGTATCCATATGGGGAGTAGTATTAAGCAGTCTGATGGCCAGGGGGAAGAAACTGTTCAGAAATCTAGTCGTTCTGCAGAAGATGCTGCGGAACCTTCTGCCGGACGCCAGGTGGGAAAACATTCCATAGTTGGGATGGGTGGGGTCAGAGAGGATCCGGTGAGCCCGGGATAGGCAGCGCCTTTCCGCGATGTTCTTTATGCAGGGGAGCTTCGTCCCCGTGATCTTCTCCCCCATCCTCACCACCCTCTGCAGAGACTTCCAGTCAGAGGCCTTGCAGCTCCCAGACCAGATGGAGATGTAACTGGTCAGCAGGCTCTCGATGGTCCCTCTGTAGAAGGTCTGAAGGATGGGGGGCGGGAGAGATGCTCTCTTCATCCGACGCAGGAAATGCAGTCGCTGCTGGCCCTTCTTCACCAGTGAGGAGATGTGGACTGACCAGCTGAGGTTCTCAGTGATATGCACCCCCAGGAACTTGGTGCTGCTGACGACCTCCACAGCTGAGTCGTTAATGAAGAGGGGAGTGTGGGCAGGTCTGGATTTCCTGAAGTCGACGATAATCTCCTTAGTCTTTTTTACATTCAGGATCAGGTTGTTCCCTCTACACCAGTCCACCAGATGCTGCACCTCTTCCCTGTAAGCCACCTCGTTATAGTCCCGGATGAGGCCCACTACTGTGGTGTCGTCCGCGTACTTCAGGATGTGGTTGGACCTGTGGTGTGGGCGACAGTCGTGCGTCATCAAAGTGAACAGAAGTGGACTTAGGACACAGCCTTGGGGGGTGCCGGTGTTCAGTGTGATGACGTTGGAAGTGTTGTTCCCCACTCTGACAGTCTGGGTTCTGCCAGTAAGGAAGTCCAGCAGCCAGTTACGGAGGGGAGTATTTATTCCTAAGGGGCTTAGTTTGCCTACCAGATCCTGGGGTATGATCGTGTTGAATGCTGAGCTAAAGTCCAAGAACAGCATCCGCACGTAGGTGTTCTTCTTCTCCAGGTGCTCCAGGCTCAGGTGGAGAGCAGTGGAGACTGCATCCTCTGCGCCGCGCTTGGGCTGGTATGCAAACTGGAACTGGTCATGTGATGGGGGGAGCGTTGAGATAATGTGGTCCTTGACAAGTTTTTCGAAGCACTTCATGATGGAAGATGTGAGTGCGACGGGACGGTAGTCGTTAAAACACGTAATGGTGGTTGTCTTTGGAACTGGAACGACAATGGCAGACTTGAAACACCGTGGGACGACGGCCTGGTCCAGGGACGTGTTGAAGATGTCCGTGAGCACGTGGGTCAACTGGTCCGAGCATTCTTTAATCAGCCGACCTGGAATGTTGTCGGGACCTGCAGCTTTCCGTGCGTTGACCTTCCTCAGAACTATCCGCACTGCTGATGTTTCTAGTCTGAGCGCTTGTTCGTCGGGGTGTGGTGTCACTTTCCTCACCGGGTTAGAATTCAGCTCCTCAAATCTCCCAAAGAAGTTGTTGAGCTCATTGAGGAAGTCGATGTCGTTCTGGCAGGATGAAGGTGTGGGTTTGAAGTCTGTGACAGACTGGATGCCCTGCCACAGTTTCTTCGTGTCGTTGGAGTCTAAGAAGAGACCTTGGATTTTCCGGCTGTGGGCTCGCTTGGCGTCTCTGATGGCCCGGTTCAGGTTAGCCCTTTTAGACCTGAGAGCCTCAGCATCACCAGATTTGAATGCGGCATTCCGTTCTCTCAGCTTCGCTCGCACCTCCTTGGTCATCCAAGGTTTCTGGTTTGCCCGAGTGACTATTGTTTTTGTTGCTGTCTCATTCTCCATGCACCAACTGATGTAGTCAGACACCATTGCAGCGTACTCCTCCACATTGGTGCGCTGGTTGTCTGTTGCAGCCTCCTTGAAGATGCTCCATTCGGTGCACTCAAAACAGTCCTGCAGTGCAGACATCGCTCCCTCAGGCCATACCCGCACCTTCTTCACTGCAGGTTTTTCTCTGATGAGCCGAGGCTGGTATGCTGGAATTAGCATGACAGAGAGGTGGTCTGAGGAGCCCAAGTGGGGGCGGGGGGCTGCTCTGTATGCCTTCTTTATATTAGTGTAAACAAGATCCAGCGTGTTCTCCCCTCTTGTAGCAAAGTCCACATGTTGGTAAAAGTTTGGAAGCACAGTCTTCATGTTGGTCTGGTTGAAATCGCCAGCAACAATGAAAACGCCATCCGGCTGTGTGGCTTGCATGTCCGTGATGTTATGGTAGAGAACACTAAGGGCTAGCTTCGTATTGGCGCTAGGTGGGATGTAAACAGCAACAATGGTTACGCTGGTAAATTCGCGTGGCAGATAAAAAGGTCGGCATCTCACAGTCAGGAGTTCAATGTCTGCAGAGCAGTGACTGGAAACCCAGGAAGCGTTGTTACACCAGCTGTTCTTCATATAGATGCAAACGCCCCCCCCTCTGCTTTTACCTGTGAGAGCGCTGCTTCTGTCGGCTCTGAATGTTGTTAGCCCGTCCAGGCTAACTGCGCTATCTGGGACCGATGCACTGAGCCATGTTTCAGTGAGTACAATGGCACAACAGTTTCCTATTTCCAGCTTTGAATGTAATTCCAGCTTAAGGTAATCCATTTTATTTTCCAGGGAGCGTACGTTGGCGAGCAGCAGTGAGGGAAGCGGCGATCTGTACGGGTTAGCTTTTAGCTTAGCTGTTAGTCCTCCGCGGCAGCCGCGCTTCTGCTTCCTGTCGCACCGTCTCCGATGTCTCCATGGGCGGCCTCTGGTTGTAGGAGAGACCGCTGTTCCACTGGTCGCTCGGTCCGCTTGACATAGCAGTCCGAGGCAGGCGAGTGCGGTCCGCGTCTCCGTGCAGAGAAAGTCATGAAGCCCTAAGTTCCTAAGATTAATTATAGTCTCACGGGTGTACACTGTTCCTATACCATGTCGCTGTGTTGTAGGTATGAGAATCGCAGTTTTATCTGTCGAATGTAGCATAAGGTTTGCAATGCTGACCGGAGCCGAAGTAGCCGCAGCCGAACAGGGCGCCGCCATCACAAGCTGATGGCCATAATAAAGCAATAAAGCCATAAAACACACCCTGGGCAGAAGATCTCAAAGAAAGAGCACAGGACATCGTCTTGTCCAAACTTTCTCCTTCCTTATCTCTGCATCCCCCTCTCCCTCCTCTCTTCCTTTCCCCCTGATTCAAGTCACTAAAAGGTCACTGAGAATGTCTATATATCACATATGATGTATCTTGTGAATCTTTTGTTTTTCCTTTTCATGTTTGGTATAATTTTAAATGTCTCAGTGCGATTGGTAAAATGGTGTTAATTTCATTGCAGTCATTGGTATTATGAGAAAGATTGAATACTTAGGTGAATCCTGTTCTCCTCTTTGGGTGGTGTCTCTTCAAGATATCTGATAATTCTCTCCTCTCCCACGAAACCAGGTGTTACCCCCTGGGGTACTTGAATTGACCCAAAACAACTCATATTTGAACAAGCCTTTTGTTCTGGTCTGGGTATATAAGGGTAAGTGGCAGAGCAATCTTTGGGAACCTGTAACCAGAAAACCCCCATGCAGTGTTGTGTCAGTGCTTTCCGTCAGAACACACACACACACACCACTGTGTGTTTTTGTCAGGAATGCATTTCTTACTCTTAGAGTCATCTTTGAGCAATTGATGTTATGTATTTATTATTTCTGAATTGGCTTTTAATCATTTACTTGTGTAATTGGCATGATACATTTTTACCTGACAAATAAAATGTTATATTTGATTTATTCTGCATTATTCTGAAATCATTTTTCTAGAATGGATTAATGTGTAGTCTAGTGTTTCCGCAAATCTCTGACCAGGATAGATCACACTGAAGGCACTAATGAATGGAGTATGGAGCACATCATTAAGGAGACCTTCTGATTTCTGTCTATCACTGACTTAGCACGTTGCATCTTGCGACTATTAAAAAATTACACCTTTTGTTATGAGTCAGCATTGAGCGGCATCTTAAGGGTAAAATAGTTTGCACTGCATTATCTGACTATTTCAGAACTGGCTAGTTTGTGATCGTGAGCGCACATTCGTGACGTGACGTCTCAAAGCGATACCGGGTCCTTTAATGAACGAATAATTGAAAGTATGGGATACCCAGAATAATCAAATATCTAAATCAATATTTATGATTATTTTCTAATAAGAAACACGATCTAAATTTGATTATCATTTGAAATTGGAGTCAGATTAAGCGTAGAGCTAAAGTAATATTAAAACCGCTGAAAATACATACACGCATTATACCTTCGCCCACACCGTTGGATTCCGTCGTTGGGCCAAAGGGTGGTCTTTACACTGCCTTCAAAAATCGATCAGAGGAAGGGATCTCAGGAGACAGGAAGTGAAACTAACCGGCTAAAATGCCTTCCGACCTTGGGATGTGTCCTCCGAAGACAGCATTTATCAGTTTTCGGACGCAACCCACATGTACATTTACTCCCTGATCGGTTCAGTCCTTTGTCATCAGTTATTGTTTTGTGTATGTGTGTTTCTACGTCTGTTTCCAGTAAAGTCTATTTTGAAATGTTATCTTTCTATATGTATAATACACATTACCTAGCCTAATAAATATATACATAATCACATTAATTATTATACTTGGGTTATATTTCTATTATATGATTAAGAACAAGCATTTCATGATAGGCCTACACATATGCACAACACATGACCTTGTTTTACATAACCAACTGACACAAACTCCTTAGTAAAGACTACAGATCACAATCACTAAATTAAGTGCAAATAATTGTAACTCAAACGTTGTTTAGACAAGCATTTATACAGGTACTTTGGGTGTGTGGTGATGAGGATCATTATTTTTAATTACTTAGTTTTTATTATGTTTTTTTAAAAGGTCTCACAGTGACACTTCCAACAGTCATCAGCTAATCTGTTATGGGGTTGTACATACACATTATGATTAAGAATGACTAATACAATTATCATTTATATTTCTTAAGTTCAGGTTAGTTTCTTTTTACACTTATTTTTTACTTATAAAGAAATGAAGAATGAGTCACGGAATCTAAGTCTTATGCTGATCCAGGTGGATAAACATCAGTTTAATAATTACTGGGAATGTTACAAGCTGATTGGACTTAAAGGTTGACCGTTTTAGGGTGAGGCATCATTTATTAGAAGGAAATCCATAACCAGAGATTCATTCACCTCAGACACGCTGGGAAACTTCATCATTTCTGCTGACTACTCTAGGTCATAGACTGCTCTAGGTAATGCTTTTAGAGGTGCTTTTATGTTTGCAATTTATATGATAAACACAGTAATAACATTTGATTAAAACAGATTGTGTCATGATGAAGAAGACCTTCAAATCTGCTGTTGATAAAACTACTGCTATTTCTTGCTCAGCTTGTGAAAATGGAGACTTTGTCTGCAGCAAACACACAGTTCTCCCTCAACCTGTTCAAGAAGATCAGCGGAGGAAAAGCATCAGGAAATGTGTTCTTCTCTCCTGTCAGCATCTCCTCGGCTCTGGCCATGGTGTCGCTCGGTGCAAGAGGAAACACAGCAGCTCAGATGATTAAGGTGATCTCACACTATAGTATGTTTTATGACCAGTAGTTCAGAATTCAAAATGTATATATAGGCTATATGTGTGTGTTTGATGCATCATCATGTTCAGTATTTTAAACAATTATATCTTGTTTTTTAATACTAACTTAAATATTGGGTCCATATTTGACCCAAACATGGGTTGAAACAACCCAGCATTTTTTTAGAGTTTATATGTTAAACATATCTGAATAGTGAGGTTATCTTTATTAATTTTACCCACAATAATGCTGTGCAGGTCTTGGGCTTTAAAATCCCTCTCAACCCACATGCCGCGACTCCAGGACATCATGATTCAGTGGACCTAATTCATTCCAGCTTCAACAAGTTCATGAGTGAGCTGAACAAACCAGGAGCCCCGTATATGTTGAGTATTGCCAACCGCCTCTACGGAGAGCAATCCTACCAGTTTGTTGAGGTAAGATATGGTTTATTCACTGGAGGTTCTGGAAATGTTCTCAACTCTAATATCGTTTACACCTCAGTCTGTTTGTTACAGAAATTCCTCAATGACGCAAAAAGATACTATGAAGCCGGACTGGAGAAGGTGGACTTCAAGAACAAATCAGAGGCTGCTCGTGTCAACATCAACAAATGGGTGGAGAAAAAAACACAAGGTGAAATTCAGCATAATCTTGGTTCTTGGTTCTCGCCATCTTGGTTCTACATCCAAGATGGCGCCGCAGACGGCTGCCTTTGTGTGGGGCTCTCCAGCTATTGTGTTGTTTTTGTTTGTTTGTTCTGCGTTTAGTCATTCTTTTCCTATCAGTTTCACCAAAGACGAACTACTGGACATTAGGAAACACACACCAGATAACTTTTCTACAGTTTTTGATTATTCGGACGTCTTGCGGGACATTCTCATCGGTGGGGCAGCGGTGTTGTTCAAACGCGCGTTCAGACGCAAACGCGGGAAGCGAGCCGGCGCTCTGGTTAAACTCCGCGAGCGCGGCCTGCGCACTGCACTCCCCAGTATTCATCTCGCGAATCTCCGATCCCTTCCTAACAAAACGGACGAACTTCTTCTCCTCACCCGCACTAACAAGGATTTTCTAAACTCTGCTGCTCTGTGCTTCACTGAAACCTGGCTGAGTGAAGCCATACCGGACAACGCAATACATCTGCCGGGCTTCCAGCTTTTCCGAGCGGATCGCATCGCGGAGCTAACGGGGAAAACAAGAGGTGGTGGATTGTGTTTCTACATTAACGAAAGTTGGTGTTCAGATGTAACAACACTGAAGAAGATGTGCTCTCCTAACTTAGAGGCACATTTCATAAACTGTAAACCCTTCTACTCGCCTCGGGAGTTTTCCTCTTTCATTCTCGTGAATGTTTACATCCCTCCAGACGCGTGCGTGAGCGCGGCGCTACAACAGCTGGCTGATCAAATAGCTGAAACAGAACAAAGGTACCCAGACTCTCTTTTAATCATTCTTGGGGATTTTAACAAAGCAAATCTTTCCCGTGAACTACCAAAATACAGACAGCACGTTACATGTCCCACCAGAGACAGTAATATACTGGACCACTGTTACACCACAATAAAAGATGCGTATCACTCCGTTTCACGAGCAGCTTTGGGGCTCTCTGATCACTGTTTGGTTCATCTCATACCGACCTACAGGCAGAAACTGAAATCAGCTAAACCTGTAATAAGGACTGTAAAAAGATGGACTAATGAAGCAGAGCAGAATCTACAGGCCTGCTTTGATTGCACTGATTGGACTGTTTTTGAAGCTGCTACCAACGATCTGGATGAGCTCACTGATACTGTAACATCATATATAAGTTTCTGTGAGGATACATGCATTCCTACCAGGACATTCTTATCATTTACTAATGATAAACCATGGTTTACTGGGAAACTCAAACACCTTCGTCATGCCAAAGAGGATGCTTACAGAAGTGGGGATAAAATCTTGTATAACCAGGCCAGAAACAGATTGACAAAGGAGATCAGAGTTGCTAAAAGGAACTACTCTGAAAAACTGAAAAACCAGTTTTCATCCAACGACCCATCATCAGTCTGGAATGGCCTGAGGAACATCACCAATTACAAGTCACCATCCCCTCGATCTGTGGACAATCAACACCTGGCTGATGATTTAAACTCATTTTATTGCAGGTTTGAAAAGCCCTCATTCACACCACACACCCGGTCTGATCTGCACTTCACACATTCACCATCACCTCCTGCACTCCCATTACTCCCCCCTCCTGCCATCCAACCTGAGCTTAAGGTCTGTGTGGAGGACGTGAGCCGAGTCTTCAAAAAACAGAAGACTAGGAAAGCCTCAGGCCCAGACGGCATCTCATCTGCTTGTTTAAAAGCCTGCGCTGACCAACTGGCCCCGGTCTTCACGCAGATCTTCAATAGATCATTGGAGCTGTGTGAAGTTCCCTGCTGCTTCAAACGCTCCACTATCATTCCTGTCCCCAAAAAACCCAAAATCACTGGACTTAATGACTACAGACCTGTCGCTCTCACGTCTGTGGTCATGAAGTCGTTTGAAAGACTGGTGCTGGCCCACCTGAAAGACATCACTGGACCCCTGCTGGATCCCTTTCAGTTTGCTTACAGAGCAAACAGGTCTGTGGATGATGCAGTCAACATGGGACTGCATTATATCCTGCAACATCTCGACAGACCAGGGACTTATGCAAGGATCCTCTTTGTGGACTTCAGTTCGGCCTTCAATACCATCATGCCTGGTCTTCTCACAGCCAAACTGACCCAGCTCTCCATACCATCCTCGATCTGTCAGTGGATCACCAGCTTCCTGACGGACCGGCAGCAGCGAGTGAGACTGGGGAAACACACATCCAGGACTCTCACCACCAGCACTGGCGCCCCCCAAGGGTGCGTTCTCTCCCCACTGCTCTTCTCCCTGTACACTAATGACTGCACTTCTAAAGACCCCACTGTCAAGCTCCTGAAATTTGCAGACGACACCACTGTCATCGGTCTCATCCAAAACGGCGACGAGTCTGCTTACAGACTGGAGGTTGAACAGCTGGCTGTCTGGTGCAGTTATAACAACCTTGAGCTGAACACGCTCAAAACAGTGGAGATGATCGTGGACTTCAGGAGGAACAGCCCAGCACTCCCCCCACTCATCATCATGAACAGCACTGTGGAAGCAGTGGAGTCATTCAGGTTCCTGGGCACTATCATCTCTCAGGACCTGAAGTGGGACAATCACATTGACTCCACTGTGAAAAAGGCCCAGCAGAGACTGTACTTCCTTCGCCAGCTGAGGAAGTTCAACTTGCCACAGGAGCTGCTGATTCAGTTCTACTCAGCCGTCATTGAGTCTGTTTTATGCACTTCCATCACTGTCTGGTTTGGTTCAGCTACCAAATCAGACATCAGGAGACTACAACGGACAGTCCGGACTGCGGAGAGGATTATTGGTGCCCCCCTGCCAACCCTCCAGGACCTGTACTCTTCCAGAGTGAGGAAGAGAGCAGGTAAAATCATCACAGACTCCACTCACCCTGGACACCTCCTGTTTGAACTGTTACCGTCAAGACGGAGACTCAGATCACTGGCCACAAGAACATCTCGGCACAGGAACAGTTTCTTCCCACAGGCCATTTCCCTCCTGAACAGTTAACACTCCTCCCAATGCATACGCCTTTAAGTGCAATACTCCCACTGTTTAGTGCAATACCCTACAACTCAGGTGATACTTATATGTAGATTTATTTATTTATAATATTCAAAACACTG
Organism: Gila robusta; assembly: GCA_030770095.1. Classification (NCBI taxonomy): domain Eukaryota; kingdom Metazoa; phylum Chordata; class Actinopteri; order Cypriniformes; family Leuciscidae; genus Gila; species Gila robusta. The sequence goes on from JAVALU010001247.1 coordinate 9,629, forward strand.
TAAATATGTTCATAATCTGTAAATCTGGAAATGTCTATTCTGACTAAACCCAACTGTGATACTTTTATTCTCATATATTTATATTTTTATTTTTTATTCTTATAATTTGTAGTATTATGTTTCTTGTTGTATTTGTATCTGTATATGTCCACTGGAAGCCTCAGTACCAAAAACAAATTCCTTGTGTGTGCAAGCACACTTGGCAATAAAGCTCTTTCTGATTCTGATTCTGATTCTGATAAACTTACTCCACAAACACTTCTTTGATGTATTTTTGCTGCTTTTTAAGTTCAGCAAAATGTTATTTTAAGGACCATGTTCAGCTTAATGGGTTCTTGAGTTGAGTTATAAAGTTCTTTGGAGGTTAAAGTTTTGACTTTAATGCGGTTTTTATTTGGCCATTAAGTTCATAAAAACTTTATTCCATAAGAACTTTGAGACAGACGCTTTAATAGTGTTTTATTTTTATTTAGACTTAAATAACAATAGGGTGTTAGAGATTCAGTCAATTAATTTAGGCCTATGAGAATCAATTAAATCACTGATCAAAGTACACAATTTTATCCATTTGTATTCTAGAGAAGATCAAGGACTTGGTGCCACAGGGAGCCATCAGTGGGATGACGAAACTGGTCTTGGTGAACGCCATCTACTTTAAGGGAAACTGGGAGAAGAAATTCCCAAAGGAAGCCACCAGAGATGGGCAGTTTAAGCTGAACAAGGTGAAATTTCATGCTATTTTTTTAAAATAATTTTAACAGTCTTAAAAAGAGCAGTTATAAAGTGTTTTCACTGATGTTTGGCAGATTCAAACTAAACCAGTGAAAATGATGCAACAGGAGTCAAAGTTTCCTTTGGCCTCAATCCCAGAGATGAACAGTCAGGTTCTGGAGCTGCCTTATGTCGGGAAGAATCTCAGTATGTTGATCATCCTTCCTAATAAGATGGAAGACAACACCACTGGCCTTCAGAAGGTGAGACAGCACAGATTCTGCTAGTATGGTGCATTGTTTCATTAGTTGGAATTGCCGTTTAAACCTATAAAGAGTGCTGTCATCACAAACAGCTCAGAGACGCACAGGTTGAGGATCCAAATGCAGTTGTTTATTGGGGCAATCCAGAATCGTAATCCATAAGACAGGAAAATGATCAAAACCACAAAGCCAACAATCCAGATAACAACAGGGAAGAAAACACAGGCAAACAGGAAAATTCAGAAAACCATACGATCTAAAACGTACTCGGTTACGTACGTAACCTCGGTTCTCTCTAGAAGAGGGAACGAGTATTGCGTAAGTTGCTTACGCTATGGGTAAAGTCATCTTTTCTCGAGATATGAAGCCAAAAAATTATATAGGTCCACAGAATCTAGCAGTTCGAAGGGGCATTCTTTCAGGGCCTCTTGGACCAAAGAAAGATCCCATATAGGAACCGACGGGGGTCGCGGGGGATTCATCCTCCTGGCTCCCCTAAGGAAGCGGATGACCAGCTCGTTCCTTCCTATTGACTGGCCGTGCGTCGACTCAGCGAACGCTGCAACGGCCGCCACATATACTTTAAGCGTGGAGGGGGATCTGCCTCTGTCCAACAGCTCTTGAAGGAAGCTAAGCAACCACGATACCCCACATGTACGTGGGTCCAGGTTTCTGTCGGCACACCATTTGGAGAACACAGACCATCCTGCCTCGTAGAGGGAGCTCTGGACTGCGTAATCGTGTTCATAACCCCTTCTGACAAGACAACGGGTATCCGTTGATTAACCATACGTGCAGAGACCAGCGCTCTGGATGGGGATGCCAGATTGAGCCGCGGGCTTGAGAGAGGAGATCTCTTCTCACCGGAATTGGCCAAGGGGCTGTGTGTGACAGCCGCATCAGCTCCGGGAACCAGATTTGGTTCTCCCATCGTGGGGCTATAAGGAGCACCGAGCGACACGTTTCCCTGATCCTCTTGGTTACCTGTGGCAACAGAGAGACCGGAGGGAAAGCATAAAGTGGGCGGCTGGGCCAGATTTGGGCCAGCGCGTCCTCGTTCTTCGAAAAGAACATAGGGCAGTGAGCGTTATCTTTCGACGCAAACAGGTCGACTTCCGCTTTGCCGAAAAGGCACCATAGCGACTGGACTGTCTGGGGGTGCAAGGACCATTCCCCTGGGGGAACGTTGTCCCTGGACAGTTTGTCTGGGCCGTCGTTCAAGTGGCCTGGCACATGCACAGCTCTCACCGAGCGCAGAAAGTGCTGAGACCATACAAGGAGGCGTTCCGTCAGATCACAGAGATTCCTGGATCTGACACCGCCCTGACGGTTCACGTATGACACCACAAACATGTTGTCCGATTGGACTAGAAGGTGGTGGTCTCGTATGAACGGGAGAAAGTGCTTCTGCGCGTTCTCGACCGCTATCATCTCCAGACAGGACAGCTGTCCGGCGGCTGAAAACGTGTGGCCGACGAGAGCTGACGTGGTCCTGCAGGCTTTAGATGGGAGGGCAGACTTTGAGCACGATCCCGCGGAGGGCGGACAAAGGTGCGCTGCTACTGCCTCCTCCAGGCGTTGTACCCCTTCTCGGCGGCGCCGTCCACTTGGGAGAGCGCCGAGAAGACATGAGAGTGGAGCCTCGCGGAGAATGGTGCATTCCACGACTTAGAAAGCTCTGTGTGGAGCTTCGGCAGAAAAGGTGCAGGCCTGGATGCGGGCGCTTAGGGACGGCGATGTAGGAAACAGCCGTCCAGTCTGTTAGGCGCGGGCTCTTTTGGCACGCAGGCTCTTTCAGCGGTGACCACTCGAGGTCGAGCTGGTCGACGGCCATGGAGAGGAGGCGCATAAGTTCCGCGTCCACGTCAGCACGCGTGCGGCCGGATTCCTGGGCCGAGGAAGAGGCGGAGTGGTGAGAACCCGACCAATCTTCACTGTCCGAGGCCAGGAGAGAGCAGCTGTCACCTGCGGCGTCGCCTTCCGCCTCGTCCCCTGAAGCGGCGGCAGTGAGGGCATCTGCGCATCCGGGAGGGGGGGGGCGGAGAAGGTGAGGGGGAGGCTCGAGGGAGAGGTTCCGGCGAGCGCTTAACCACCATAACAGCCTCCGGCGGTCTCTGGGAACGGCACTTCTTCCTGCGCGGATTCACAAAGGGCGGAGAGACAACTTCAGCGTTGAAAACTTCGAGTCGAGCCCGCAGGGTCGACATCGGAAGTTCCTCACAATGGACACAGCCCCACAACGAGAGCGCGAGGGCTGCGTGTTCCGGGCCCAGGCAGAGAGCGCAGATCACATGGCGGTCTCCGGTGCTGAGCGGGGCTCGGCACGAGCCACAGGAAGTGCGAGACATTTTTAGAAAAACGTCTCGTGCTCTTTTAGATAGGAGTGTCGCAACGGCGAACATGCAAAGAAGAGAAAAGGATACTGTCGCCGGATAGCGTAGCAAGCACGGATGGCTGAAGGCGGCGAAGTCGACCGGCTTCTTCAGGCGCTGTCCTAAGCTTGCAAGGCGCTGGATTCAACGGCGGCAGCTTCTCTCAGGATCCAGTGATGCGAAGAGCTTCGCTGAAGAGATGAAAAATCATAGAAGCAGCCTCCGAGCCGTACTTTTACACGCTAAGCCACACCCATTCTGGCGGGCTGCAGTAGCCGCAGAGCAGCCAATGAGCATGCTAGACAGTCTGCTCTAGGTCTGCTAGCTGCTGCACTGCGTTGACAATAAATACAAAATTAAGGATCATTTTTTGGCTTCATATCTCGAGAAAAGATGACTTTACCCGTAGCGTAAGCAACTTACACAATATGAGAGAAACTCTCGTAAGAGAACTATTACACAGGAAACCAGAAAAGCTCTCTGAAATGCAGTGTGACACAAACAAGACTTTGCAAAGTATGAATGGATACACAGGGCTTAAATAGGCAAGAGTAAGAGTAAGAGTGCCCTCTTGTGGCTGTCATTGGCGCTTCAGCTGACAGGTGTGACATAGGTGTGACTCTTGAGTTCAGTAATGGCCTCCGTTGCCATAACATGGCAGGCAGGCTTTTCCAGGGTGAACACGTGGTCATGACAGGACAGACTGAGAGTTCATAGTGACCTCTGTGGTCGTAACAGAACAGACTGAGAGTTTGTTCGTAAAAAAAGAGAAAATTCCTGTGTTTTCTTTTCGGTCGGGATCCGTGTAAAGCAGAATGCATGACCTGCAAAGCTGGCACGTACGTGTCAGTGTCAAATAAAGGTGCTAGCGACCTAGAAGCCCACATAAGGAAAGTATGGGCTACAAGAGAACATCAGAAGGATTGAAATGGTTTTTTACTGAAATAGTGTAGTAGATTTTTTATTTGAACCTATGGCCATGAAAAGAAATAGTGTCATGTAAAAGGTGTTAGAAGCTAAACTATTTATTTTTTTAAAATATTATTCTATTGTTGCGGGCCAAACGTTGAATGGAAAGGATGTATTACTTTATGTATTAAAGTACAATAACATAGTTGCAAGGTTGTGAATGCATTTGTCAAGTATTTTTTGATGCATTAAATGGCCCTCCCCCCCAACCCAACCACGCTTCCACCCCTTAACCACACCTCCCCAAACCACGCCCCCACCCATCAACCACGACCCCACCCATCAACCACGCCCCTGTCCTCTTTTCTGAAAACTAAAATATGGTCACCCTATGTAAGAATGAACATTGCAGTCTTCATTTACTCTCGTTGTTACTCGAGGATAGATCTGTACCAACAGTTCTTGATCCAGCTTACAGTCTCCCGAACGATAGGCCTAACGTTATTGATCACGGCAGAAATGAAAGTGAGAGCGTGCGCTTTATTACAGTTCATAGGAGTTGTTTTACGGATATACAGTTTACCAGTTTATTAAGCACCCCCTGAAAAGGTGTGTATATATTTGTTTACTGTTAGTTGTAACGAGTGTTTTTTGTAGCTACTTCGCTGTGTATTTTGATGATAATGAAAGGGAGAGGGAGAGAGTTTATGGATAAGACTTTAATGCGGACTTCTTATACAGTGTTTATTCAGCTCTTACAGTGATTTTCTGGAGTAAAACTGACGCTTTTTTGTGTGATGTACAATAAACTTAATTGAACTCATCAGTATATTTTTGGACATCATTCGGACACTGTCTGCTACAACAGGCTTGTAGCCTACTAACAGTGGATAAAAGAGCAAGATGGAAAAATAAGTTATAACCATAATTAAACTAGACTATACCTGTTCTATCTACATACAGCATATATTATCTGGCTCAGTGGGCATTATTGTCCGACTCCGGGTCGAAATGAACACGGCTACTGAGAGTTTATGTTTTGATATATCATTCCTTGAAATGAGATTGTCCCATGGACAGTAAAAGAAATGGACACCCCCTTGATTTCAATGGAGAAAACTGAAGCCCGATAAGAGCACTCACTTCCTGATGACTGAGCGACTGCGCAGGCTCAAACTGAGCTTGACGACAGTCTATGGAAGTAAAATAATGCCAAATGTTTTTGAAACAAAAAGCCTGTTGAATTGCACTACTTGAAAAAAATATGCATTGCATTAACCATGCTTGCATTTTAATGCATTGTTTTTTTAGGACTTGCATTTTTTATTGGCTCAAATTTGACATGGTTGAATATTTAAGCTGTGAATATTTCAATTCAAAACATTTCAAACAGATTTTCATTATTAAAAAAATCAATAATCCATATTCACCTTTCATATTTCACTTCCAAAATATTCAAACTGATTTAAAATACAACCTATAATATTCAACAGGCAATTTTCGGTCCATTTTATTTCGCTTTACAAATTCGCTTCCACAAATTCAGTGGTTCAAATTCGACAGTAAATTCAACATTGACATCCAGGAACTGCAGGAAAAGCAGTAGATTACCGATCATAATCTCCATCTGCTGTTAGTCGACCTCACCAGCAGGGGGTGCAAGCGTGTGTTGTCGACGAAGACCGAACAACAGTTAGAGCAAGCCATTCATTCATAAAAACCAAGGGGGTTGCTGTGTCCATTTCTTTTACTGTCTATGATAAAAACGAATTTATAGAAATGTAAGTGTATTTGTTAACTTTATATCGCGGCGATGTGCTTCAGTACAAGGGTTTCCCTCAATACTTCAGGATTGCTGGAATATAAGGTGCTTAACGTAGCTTAATGGACTAATACAGTGATATAAAAAAACTCGCACCTTGTTGAGAAGGCTGCAGGCTACTGTATTGCTACAGACTCAGAATATGAACTTAACGCGCAAAGTTTCACGCAGCATTTCCCTGTGATATAAGTTACTCAGTGGCAAAGTGGGTGGGACAGGTGTGTGTGTGTGTGTGTGTGTGTGTGTGTGTGTGTGTGTGTTGCTAATACAATGTTAAATCATAAATCAGATGTAGGCTATGTACAATAACATTAAGATGTCCAGCAATCGATTTAAATAGTACATTGGGTTTCATCTGTGGTGTTTAATGAGATCTAATATGTTGTCAGTGCCGAGAATTTTGATTTATGTATGTACTGTAATGGTCGAGTGGCAGAATTTTTGCCATGCGTGTCAGAGGTTCCTGGTTCTAATCCGCACTCGTATAGTTTTTTTTTTTCCTCATCAAAATCGAATATATTTATCAGTGGTTGTATATCAAGCAGGGACACGTTTGTGTGCAGTTTGTTTTATGATTTCACAAGAACGAATAGAGAAGAGAGTTTCCGCAACCGATTGAAGCGCGAGCCACAAGAGATACTGTATCCGCGCCACTGATCACAGTGGCAACAAGCACTTGATTTCATAAACAACACATTTCATAACAAACGAACGAAATGAATGCTCTGCTAGTTAACTGGAGATGTTTTATTTAGGCTATTTGTATGTACATCTGTGCTGCGAGAAGTGGTTTTGAAAAGTGGTGGGGACAATATCGACCATGGCAAAAATTGGTGGGGACATGTCCCACCCGCAAATTACGCCTATGGATATACTGGCATAAAGTTGGCTTGACATTGGACATTCGCGCATAGGGACCGTCTCTAAAGTTACATACGACATTGCACACGTTTCTAACTCCAATAGCAAACTTCAATTTATTTGAATACATATCAAAAATATAAAAGGTGTGCATCATGCCTGACACCTACCACTTTTCTGTAAGTCATTATCTCCCAATGCTATTGAAGTTAGAAACGTGTGTACCAATGTAACTTTAGAGACGGTCCCTAAATTTGCGAATGTCTAATGTCAAGCCAGCTTTATGCCAGTGTATCACTGGGAAATGAGTAGTGTGAAACTTTGCGCGTTAAGTTCATATTCTGAGTCCATCTGCTTGCCTATAGCCATATAGTAGCCTACAGCCTTCTCAACAAGGTGCGAGTTTGGTCTTTTATATCACTGTATTAGTTAAGCTACATTACGCGGTTTATATGTCCAGCAATCCTGAAGTATTGAGAGAAACCCTAGTACTGCAGCACATCGCCGCGATATAAAGTTAAGGCAACTAAACAACCAAGAGAAATATGTCCTGCCGACCATTTGATCTGTACATCAGCATCGGTGGAATAACATTATAATCTCGTTCACGGTAGAGAAAGATGCAGGCTACACAGGGACCATGAAGACAGTGAATTAAACATAAAAACAGCCCTTATAATAATCACAAATACACTTACATTTCTATAAATATGTTTTTTATGAATGAATGGCTTGCTCTAACTGTTGTTCGGTCTTCGTCAACAACACATGCTTGCACCCCCTGCTGGTGAGGTCGACTAACAGCAGATGGTGATTATGATCGGTAATCTACACTGTTAAAAATTTATTGTAATTTTACAGGAAATTCCTGGCAACTAATTGCCGTAAATTTACAGCAAGTAATATACAGGATTTTTACTGTTTACTGTTACAATAAAGTACTGTATTTATACAGCAGTGCTACTGTGATTATGGTCGCATTATTACAGTAAAATGTTGTAATCAATTACAATTTACTGTATATTTACTGCAACTCAGTTGCCAGGAATTTCCTGTAATTTTACAGGACAGAATTACAATTTAATATTGTAATTCAATATATCCTGTTCTTTGTGAATACTACAATAAAATGCCATAATTTACCGTATTAGCAAATAAAAACACAACAATAGTATCTTTTCTGTTTTATTAAACTAATATTAACAACCACATATTACAAAAGTATACACTTTTTTTCATACATTAACAAAAATAAAGTTTTGTGTCACTGACGAAGCTCACTTCCAGACATCCATACAGCAGATCATCAGGGGGAACATGGTGATATGGAACTTGAACTGGGGAAGTTGTTCAGTACTTAGCCCATCAACTCAAAGTCCAGGAGTTTTCTAAGAAGGGTGCAAACAGGTGCGTTAAGCCTGTGTCTCTTCTCTGCTTTACTGCCAGTCTGGGAGTTGATTCCACAAAAAGCTCTGAAAGAGAGGAAAAAAAGTTCAAAGTTTTCATATCTGTTAAATAATGTAAAAAAACCTAAGTAACCTATTCCTATACTTGCTCATAAAAGAAAATGACTGATGTATTTAACATTCACAACCTTTAGAATTACATTGGCTTTTACATTGTTTTTCTTAAATATATGTCATTATATGCATGTACTGTATATTGTATGTCACTTTGGACAAAAGCATCTGCTAAATACCTTAACCATACTTAAAAAAAAATAACTTAATGAATTAATGAAAGTCGTAATGTTAAAACTGCTGTCTGTCAAACTCTTCTGTTTACACATAAATGTCCTGCAGGGGAATACCAACTCTAGGTAGAACAGTGACTTAAAGGGATAGTTCACCCAAAAATGAAATTTCTGTCAGTTATTACACTCCCTCATGTTGTTCAACCCCGTAAGACTTTCGTTCATCTTCGGAACACAAATTAAGATATTTTTGATTATCTGAGAGCTGGATCAGTCCTCCATAGGCTTCTATTATAATTGAAACTGGCCGGCCCAGAAAAGTTAGTAAAAACATCGTTAGAATAGTCTGAGTGACTACAGTGGTTCAACCTTAAGTTTATCAAGCGACGAGAATACTTTATACGCAAAAAAATAAAACAACAACTTTATTCAACTATTAATTTCCTCCGTATGGGCTTCCGAGTTTACAATGCTCATTTCGGTGAACCCTTTTGTTGCTCAACACTCTTTTCGGTGAGGATTTTCAGCGCGAGGGATATTTGTTCACGTGAAATCGAACGCTACTTCAGTGATCCATGCATCTCTGTAATCCAGGACCCTCAACTATGATGGAAGGTAAATGAGAATCGGTTTACAAAGCTGAGCATCATTGTCCAGCGGCACTTAGCTGTTCCTGCGACGTCTGTTCCAACGGAGCGCGTTTTTTCCACTGCCGGGCAATTGTGAATAAACTCCGCTCACGCCTCTCACCTGAGCACGTAGTAGACCAACTTATCTTTTTGAACAACACTATGTAGGCTGTAGCCTATGTTTAAAGGTTGTATCAGTCATTTCAGGCCCAAAAAAGGCCGAAACATAAATGATCACATTCATCTAATCTTTCCTAACGATCCGCTAGCTGCCCGCCCGCTAGCTGAGTGGTGGTGTACCCATTTGTTTTGTGTGCAGATTTCAGAGCGTAGGCTGCGTACAGAGACGCGTTTTTTGGACGGCATGCTTATGGGGCGGGCAGCTAGCGGATCGTTACGAAAAATTAGGTGAATGTGATCATTTATGTTTTGGCCTGAAATGACTGATACAACCTTTAAGTTTCATCAGTCGTGGTAAATAGGCCTATACAGGATGTTTTTTTGTGTGTGTTTGTTTTAATAAATGATTTTGTCTGTTTTATTTACCAATAGCTGTTTGTTACATTTGTTAAATGAAAAAGCTGTTCATTTTTGTTGTATAATAAGAACAGTTGAAATAGGCTGCTGAAGTAGCCTAACAATGAAGAGAATGTTTTATTTACTGTTGAATAAAGTAGCCTAAAAGTATTGTGTGTGCTAATTTTTTGATGATGAACCATCAATCATGTGTTGGTCAGTAATTTAAGTCCGTTCTACTCTGACTAAAGTGTAATTTTAGCCAATATACTGTAAAATAACATTGTTGTATCAGAAAGTGCTAATGTAATCCAAAATATTGCTAAAATATTAAATTGATATAATTGTCTCTATGACGGACACACCCCGCCACCTCCCTTTGAACAAGCCCCGCCCCCAAATAAGCCCCACTCCCCGAGTAATCGAGTACTCGTTTTTAAATAGTAAAACCAACATGAAAAAGAATCGTTATAAAATCGTGAATAGTGATTTTTCTGAAAACCCTACGTTTTGATCCCACAGCTGTTCACGACTCCCCCCCAAGGTTTGTGTCAATTTCTAATTCGCATAACAGAGTTGATGGAAAAGCTCTCCAATAAGAGGATGTTTATGGCAAATTTTTATGAATGCGTTTAAAAAATATATTTTTTAATTGGATGGAAACCTGTCTATTGAAATCAACGCATAAAATATATCATAGAGCCTAACAATACTGGACAAAAAGATCATGGGGAGTTATGAGAATGATGGATCTATTTTCTTTATTAGTGTGTAAACAGTTTAAACATACCTTTGTATAAATTCAAAAGTCCCTGAAGCGTCTTTAGGGTACTGCATGTTAAACACGTAGTAAGCAGCGAAGGTTGCAGCCACTCCATTCAAAAGATTGTTGTGGGGCCCCATCACAATCCCTTCCATGGACATCATCCACTTGTCTGCACTTAGTGTCTCTCCTGAAATACATTAACACAATAAGATAACTAAAAGAGCTACTACACTACTTCCGACGTCATAGTTGTACTGCAAGTTGCACTTTGAATGCAAGAAGACTACGTATGGCAACTTTGCTGGAAGCTAGAATTTTACTTTGTGTTAAATATGGAAATTTTTTCTACACAAACTCTTCGCTTCAGAAGGCCTTTATTAGGCGTGTGGAGTAATTTTATAATGGATGGATGCACTTTTTTGAGCTTCAAACTAATGGTTGAAATTCACTGCCATTATAAAGCTCAAGTGTCAGGTTTTTGTTTTGTTTTATATAACTCAGATTGTATTTGTCAGAAAGAAGTCAGTCATACACCTAGGATGGGTTGAAGGCGAGTAAATCATGGGGTCATTTTCCTTTAAAAGAAAAATACTCCTTTAACAAAGTAGGGAGAATATACCTTGCACAATTAAGCAAGGTGTGCTGGGTAGGGTCTCTCTCTGGATGTCAGCAGCTGTGGCAGAGGGCTAGGGAATACACATTTTTTAAACATTACAAAATGTTTTACCAAATACACAACAAATACCAATTAAAAATCTATTATTATTTTAATATTCCATACAGTCTGCAAGGCAGTCACATATAATTTGAGACAAGCAAAATGGTCTACTCAACACAGAAGGAAAGAAATAGCTAACGTTTTTAATATACGCATGCTACGCAGTCTAAAACAGTAAAACATTTTAGAAACAGACAGCTTACATGACACATGCTCTGCTCCTCTACCCCGGTCCAATAATCACAAAGTAATGTTATAACATGAACATACCAGATGTTATGCTATATTAAACTTAGCTCACAGTTATATCTAACTTACAGAATTAAATGAAGATACCAGAATTGTCGTTTAATTAAAGCACATATTTCAACTGACGTTTGCTTGTGTTTATTTATTCAGTGACCGTGAAAAAGCTAACAAGCTAACGTTAGTGTGCAAACCATGACTTCAAGACCCCCGATTAACTTAGCAGCTAACTTACAAGACAGCGAAACAGAAGTCCTAACGTTACAACAGCCTGTCTGTCCGGTAGCACGTGTAATCAATGCAATAACCTGAGCAAATGAAGCTGACCGGGCTGCTTGTTTTTACAGTCTGGGCTATCGTCATGGTGGTTTTCCATTAAACGTTAACGTTACAAGTTCAGCTCGCCTCGACTCTACTCACCATGTTTGCTTTTGTGAATAGTGCCTTGTACCTGCATGTACCTTTATCTGTATGATTTGAGTAAGAAGACGCCACTTCACCGCGGTCAGTTTAGGTTGTTGTATACCGGGAGTGAGCGAGTCGAGTCGGGGCGAGTTGAGTTGAGTTAACTGGGGATCTAAGTTAACGTTATTCTAGCTAATGTCACTGAAATATACCAAACGAAAAATTGTGAATAGCTCGTACCTGCATGTGGTAAGTTACCTTTTTATGTGCGGATTGAGTAAGACGCCACTTCACCGCGGTCAGTTCAGGTTGTTTTTTAATCGAGTCGGGGCGAACGTCACTGAAGCTAATGTATGTTACCAAATAGTCTAACGTTAATATACTGAACCTAACTGAAAAATACCACACGAAACAATCAGCACTCACTCATATCAATAGTATTTATATGCAACGTTACATTTGCTTATATAAAAAAAAAATGTTACATTATGTTACATACCTGAGGTGTGTTCCTTCTTCCAAAAATGTTCTTTCTTCCAAAAAAAAAAAAAAATCTGCTACCGTCCGTTGGCCGCGCAATTTCGAAATTCAAACAGCAGCGATCCCACAATGCTGTGCGGTGGCTGTAAAATAATGCTTTTACAGTATAGTTACAATAAAATTACAGGACTGTCCATAAATTTCCCATCATGCATTTGCATTTACAATAAAAACATGAATACAATATCTTGTTGTAAAATTTATTGTAAAAATTACATCAATTGCTAACAGTGTACTGCTTTTCCTGCAGTTCCTGGATGTCAATGTTGAATTTACTGTCGAATTTGAACCACTGAATTTGTGGAAGCAAATTTGTAAAGCGAAATAAAATTGACCGAAAATTGCCTGTTGAATATTATAGGTTGTATTTTTAAAAAGTTTGAATATTTTGGAAGTGAAATATGAAGGGTGAATATGGATTATTGATTTTTTAATAATGAAAATGTGTTTGAAATGTTTTGAATTGAAATATTCACAGCTTAAATATTCAACCATGTCAAATTTGAGCCAATAAAAAATGCAAGTCCTAAAAATACAATGCATTAAAATGCAAGCATGGTTAATGCAATGCATATTTTTTTCAAGTAGTGCAATTCAACAGGCTTTTTGTTTCAAAAACATTTGGCATTATTTTACTTCCATAACAGTCTGACAGTTGTAAATCTTCAAGTAGCTGTGCCAAGACAAATCTGAATCACCTAATTCCTCAAAAACGTTGTTGAAATATTTTGTCCTGTTGCTTTTATGGACTCTCTATCTATGGGCTTCTCCCTTGACTTTATGCCTCTATGTCCCTACGATTACCTCATAGACAGTAAAAGATTGCCTGCGAGCTTCTCCTCCTGTCTGTACGGTAATTTCTCTATTGTGCGACAGAAAGTCACGTGGTTTAGATGCAAATGTTACCTCTTTTTTTACAAAAACGGCTTCTACGGGGCCATAACGTAAGATACAAAGTAATGGAGCCTTTTATACATTGTCGTGTTTCTTTAGAAATAAATAATGGACAAATGAAGTCTTTGGACGCCTCAGATGTACAGTTATTCGCTGTCAAAGTGACGCCAAAATGAATAGGTGTCAATGGAATGCTCACAGCAGGTGATGGTCTGCTACAATGGCGGCCCTGCAAGGCTTCAGTTTCCGGCTGATGGATCACCCGCTTGGATTGTCCTGACACCAAGCGTGAGCTCGTGAGGCTCAGCCCTCTGGGCCGGCAGCAGCTGCTCATTTGCATTTAAAGGGATACACACTAAAACGGTGCTTTTTTCTGAGCCCCAAAAAGTGACAATTTAAACATGCTGTAAAAAATTATCTATTTTACATCTTGTGAAAAGGGGCATAATAGGTGCCCTTTAAATGCACTTTAATTCAGTAGTGTGCTATACCATGAGAAAGATCTCATAAAGAGATCTAATTTATTTACATTACAAGCTATCAGAATTTCATCTTACTTTTTGGCCATATAAATATCAGCATCTGCATCAAATTGTATGTTTTTGCTCAGTTTTGGCCTGTGAATATAATTGAGCTGTTTTTTCCTCCATATTCTCACTATATTTTATAGCCATAAAAGCCTGGTGTATCAAATATGATACTGCACTTTTTTGTAGATTTTTAGATGCAATTTTTTTACAAATGTTTTGTACAAATGTTAATAAACTGTTCCAATTACAAAATATATAACTGATACATTATTTCATATATCAGGTTTTACAGGGTTAATACTGTATATCTAAGCCATTGAAGAGGTGTATTCAAGTTAAGGTCTCCATGACTTGCATTACCGATTCAAATACAAAAAAATAAACGTCACATCATTGACACTGTATAAACAGACCCCAGTTTATGCAAATAGACACACATTAACATGCCTCACTTTATTATCCAGCTTGAAAAGGCACTGACCTACGAGAAGCTCATGGAGTGGACCAAACCCAGCAAGATGATCCTACAGGAAGTTGAAGTGTCTCTGCCTAAATTTAAGGTGCTGGAAACCTACTACATGGAACGCTTTCTGATCAGCATGGGAATGGAGGATGTTTTTGACCTGCAGAAGGTGAATCTTTCAGGCATGTCCTCCAACAACGACCTGGTACTGTCGAGTGTGATCCATAAAGCCTTTGTTGAAGTAAATGAGGAAGGAACCGAAGCGGCAGCAGCCACCGCCACCGTCGGTTTTACATCCGTAAGGCCCTCTACCCCAAAAACCTTTATTGCAGATCACCCGTTCCTTTTCTTCATCCGACACAATCCAACCAAGAGCATTTTGTTTTATGGACGCCTCTGTTCTCCTTGAAGATAGTGATGTTGAAGTGATAATTCTAGATGATTCTGTTTATCTGATAAATAAAATCATTAATAAATAATTGGGTGAAAATGTCTGTATGCATTTACTTACAGAGTAATTTAAGAATCGTGATACAGTTCTGCTCAAAATACAAAGAATGTAAAAAAATGTATATTTTGGATTATTCTGGGTAACACTTTATAATAATAATAATAATAATAATAATAATAATAATGGTCTGTCATTAATAAGTAACTATGCAGGAAGTAATGCAGGACTAATGAGTAGTACTACATTAACACTTCAGCTACTATTAACTAATCAGTAATATCAAATTTAGGAGATAGTTCCTTATTAGGTAATCAATAATTACTTTATGATATTTTCCTCATTAATAACTATTAACTAACTGGCAAATTATAAAGAATATTTTTTGTGTGTCTGAGAATGTAATCAGTCATCATTTTTACTATTCATAATTATTAGTCATAAAATGCTTCACTAATTACTCAAGTGTTATCAGGTTGGTACTTCAGTAATTAGTGGTGCATTTTATGAGAAAAAAAAGACAATCTTCAAGAACTACTAGTGATCTGGACCATTATTATAAAGTGAAAAAGATGCTTTAAAGTGAAATAATGGTCCAGATCACTAGTAGTTCCTGCATAGTGAGTCAGTGACTAGGTGAGTAATTAATGATGCATTTTATGACCACGTTAAAAAAAGACAATTGCTAACCTCTCAGCCACGTTAATGTTGTGACTAGTAATTAAGTAAGGAATAATTGACGACAGGCCATTGAATTATTAGAAAAATGATGTTTTATTAACAAAGTTCGGGAGAAGCACGTTCAGATAATTAACACGGGTGGAGAGCACTCAACAAATGATGTTTATTAACAAGTTCGGGAGAAGCACATTCAGATAATTAACACAGGTGGAGAGCACTCAACAATCATGATTAAAATGTGTATATATAGACTCAGCAGTCTCACCTCATTTCTCTGACAGTTTAGCAGCATCCCTCCACCACCCCTTCTCCACTCTTCTAGTCCTAAACCACCTTACATACAGGGGGGAGTACTCTGGGTTCGGGCCAAATTCCGAGCTCGGAGCCCTCCCCCCGGACAGCACGCCAAATACGCATTATACTTTATTTCCTTTAATTGTATGTAAGTGTGAACTCGTGAAATAATGCACACCCGAGGTGGTAATGCGGTCACGACGCGAAGCGGAGTGCCCGTTACACCTCGGGTGTGCATTATTTTTCTAATAACTCAACGGCCTGAAGTAAATTATTCCGCTTATACTACAGTTACCACACCTCAAAACATTGTTCAGATGATGCATTTCAAGACGTTTGTCAAGCTTTTGCCATCAAAACACTCTTGTATGTAGGACTAATTTCTTACGCATCTAATCCCATGCCTCCGTTGCTAATTCCAAAACGTCATTTTAGAGTTAGTAACGGAGGTTTGAGCCACTGATAGCAGACTAATGATGGGAACACACTTACGACTCGCTGACACATTCGAAGACTGACTGTTTCCATCGACTGTAGCAGGTCTTAAACACCGACTGTGAACACAGACTGAACGCGCTGAACACGCGTTTGGGCATGATCAGTCATAACATAAGTATCAAATTACATTCATAACTGGCCTTAGTAAGTGTGTCCCGGCTTTATGCAGTTATTAATGCAGTTATGAGAGAGAGAGAGAGAGAGAGAGAGAGAGAGAGAGAGAGAGAGAGAGAGAGAGAGAGAGAGAGAGAGAGAGGTTGCAATAATGAGACAGAAAAGCATGCGCGTCAATATTATTATAGGCTATTTATTAAATAAATAATTAAATTCGTTTGAATTAATTCGTTCTTGTTTTCTATAATTGACAGTAGATAACCTAATAAATTAAACACACAAAGCCCTTTAATAAGTAGGCCTATCAATAATTATTTATTTGTTATATTATCTGGAATAATTACAAAAACCCGTGCAGCAGGACTATCAATTTATTTTATATATTCAGTTTAATTTTATATTTATAGGACTATATACTTTATTTATTAAAATTAAACTGCATGTGTCCTTTGATTGTGAAGTTAGACATCGAAAATTGCAGATCAAGCGCATGGGGCTGCATGTTTTTTCTTGTTATGAATTGGATCCTATTTTCCATTATTACAGTTAACTACGCGCAGTGATATGGAACTGTAATGCGGTCAAACCTGCCTGGAACTACTTTAGCCGTGCGTTTCCCTGAAAATAATTGCACACCTTAGAACGTTCTCAACCAATCAGAATCAAGCATTCAACAGCCCTGTAGTATAAATATATATATATATATCGACTGTATATATAGGCTAATATCGAGTGTATATGACTAAGATAGTTCCTTATTCAGCATCAGCCCTGTGAAGGCCTCATGGACACCTCAACAAACTCGTCTCCATACCGGCGTGATGACTCCGACCCAACCAGATGGATCTGATAAATATTGTGAATGTTCTGATCCAATCTGACTTCTGACCTGTAATGCTGCCTGAATCATAATCATACACTGTTGGTTCGCTGACCAGAGGAGAACTGGCCCCCGACTGAGTCTGGTTTCTCTCAAGGTTTTTTTCTCCATTCTGTCACTGATAGAGTTTTGGTTCCTGTCACTGTCGCATTTCTTCTCCTTTGTCGCCATTGGCTTTTGGCTTGCTTAGTTGGGGACATTTAATTTTATATTTAACAATATTATTACAACATTATTTTCCTGTTATCTCTGTAAAGCTGCTTTGAAACAATCTGTATTGTAAAAAGCGCTGTATAAATAAAGGTGACTTGACTTGACTTATTAGGTAATCAATAATTACTTAATGAGATTGGCATCAAGAACTAAAAGGTAATTATGACATAGTTAATTAATAATTATACTACAGGGCTGTTGAATGCTTGATTCTGATTGGTTGAGAACGTTCTAAGGTGTGCAATTATTTTCAGGGAAACGCACGGCTAAAGTAGTTCCAGGCAGGTTTGACCGCATTACAGTTCCATATCACTGCGCGTAGTTAACTGTAATAACGGAAAATAGGATCCAATTCATAACAAGAAAAAACATGCAGCCCCATGCGCTTGATCTGCAATTTTCGATGTCTAACTTCACAATCAAAGGACACATGCAGTTTAATTTTAATAAATAAAGTATATAGTCCTATAAATATAAAATTAAACTGAATAGGCTATATAAAATAAATTGATAGTCCTGCTGCACGGGTTTTTGTAATTATTCCAGATAACATAACAAATAAATAATTATTGATAGGCCTACTTATTAAAGGGCTTTGTGTGTTTAATTTATTAGGTTATCTACTGTCAATTATAGAAAACAAGAACGAATTAATTCAAACGAATTTAATTATTTAATAAATAGCCTATAATAATATTGACGCGCATGCTTTTCTGTCTCATTATTGCAACCTCTCTCTCTCTCTCTCTCTCATAACTGCATTAATAACTGCATAAAGCCGGGACACACTTACTAAGGCCAGTTATGAATGTAATTTGATACTTATGTTATGACTGATCATGCCCAAACGCGTGTTCAGCGCGTTCAGTCTGTGTTCACAGTCGGTGTTTAAGACCTGCTACAGTCGATGGAAACAGTCAGTCTTCGAATGTGTCAGCGAGTCGTAAGTGTGTTCCCATCATTAGTCTGCTATCAGTGGCTCAAACCTCCGTTACTAACTCTAAAATGACGTTTTGGAATTAGCAACGGAGGCATGGGATTAGATGCGTAAGAAATTAGTCCTACATACAAGAGTGTTTTGATGGCAAAAGCTTGACAAACGTCTTGAAATGCATCATCTGAACAATGTTTTGAGGTGTGGTAACTGTAGTATAAGCGGAATAATTGACTTCAGGCCGTTGAATTACTAGAAAAATAATGCACACCCGAGGTGTAACGGCCACTCCGCTTCGCGTCGTGACCGCATTACCACCTCGGGTGTGCATTATTTTTCTAATAATTCAATGGCCTGTCGTCAATTATTCCTTACATATATATATATATATATATATATATATATGAACTTGGCACTATGGATGAGTGAGTCATGTTAAATCACACTGTCATCACTAGATGGCGTGAGAGATTTTTTTAATGTCTGTCCACAACACTTGTTTTGTGTGTGTGTGTGTGTGTGTGTGCTTGCTATACTTGTCAGGGTCAAATGTCCTCACCTATATAATGAAATATTATGGCAGCCGACTAGTGAGGACATTTTGCTGGACCTACTAGTGAAAAAGGCTTATAAATCAGTCAAAACATGTTTTTATTCAATGTTTCTATAATGGGTACACTGTAAATGATTTATGTTGTTTTCACAGTATTATCAGTGAAAGTTTACTGTAGAAACAGTTTACAGTAAGTTGCTGTCGATTTTATAGCTTTTACAGTATTATTGCTGTATTTCCAGCTTTGTCTTACTGTAGAAACTACAGTAAAGTTGCTGACAATTTATGCAATTTTTTTGAAAAAAACAACAGAGTGGGAAAATAATTACAGTAATCCTTATATTACTGTTAAATTGATGACAGTAATATTCCAACAGACAAGCCCGGCAGAGGACGTTTTTAGTTTTTTTGAGGTAATTTCAGTTTAAGAATTTTATAATACATCGTTTCATAAGGTAACCCATATATTAAGGCATTTAGCATATAGTTCAAACAAGTTATACTACAGGGCTGTTGAATGCTTGATTCTGATTGGTTGAGAACGTTCTAAGGTGTGCAATTATTTTCAGGGAAACGCACGGCTAAAGTAGTTTCAGGCAGGTTTGACCGCATTACAGTTCCATATCACTGCGCGTAGTTAACTGTAATAACGGAAAATAGGATCCAATTCATAACAAGAAAAAACATGCAGCCCCATGCGCTTGATCTGCAATTTTCGATGTCTAACTTCACAATCAAAGGACACATGCAGTTCAATTTTAATAAATAAAGTATATAGAAAATTAAACTGAATATATAAAATAAATTGATAGTCCTGCTGCACGGGTTTTCGTAATTATTCCAGATAATATAACAAATAAATAATTATTGATAGGCCTACTTATTAAAGGGCTTTGTGTGTTTAATTTATTAGGTTATCTACTGTCAATTATAGAAAACAAAAACGAATTAATTAATTATTTAATTAATTATTTAATTAATAAATAGCCTATAGCCTAATAATATTGACGCGCATGCTTTTCTGTCTCATTATTGCAACCTCTCTCTCTCTCTCTCTCTCTCTCTCTCTCTCTCTCTCTCTCTCTCTCTCATAACTGCATTAATAACTGCATAAAGCCGGGACACACTTACTAAGGCCAGTTATGAATGTAATTTGATACTTATGTTATGACTGATCATGCCCAAACGCGTGTTCAGCGCGTTCAGTCTGTGTTCACAGTCGGTGTTTAAGACCTGCTACAGTCGATGGAAACAGTCAGTCTTCGAACGTGTCAGCGAGTCGTAAGTGTGTGTTCCCATCATTAGTCTGCTATCAGTGGCTCAAACCTCCGTTACTAACTCTAAAATGACGTTTTGGAATTAGCATGGGATTAGATGCGTAAGAAATTAGTCCTACATATACAAGATCGAGCGTTTTAATGGCAAAAGCTTGACAAACGTCTTGAAATGCATCATCTGAACAATGTTTCGAGGTGTGGTAACTGTAGTATAAGCGGAATAATTGACTTCAGGCCGTTGAATTACTAGAAAAATAATGCACTCCGCTTCGCGTCGTGACCGCATTACCACCTCGGGTGTGCATTATTTTTCTAATAATTCAATGGCCTGTCGTCAATTATTGCTTACTTAAATATTTTATGTGGGTGTCTTTTAATTGTGTGTCTTTATGGTTGCCAGATTTTGTCACAAACCCAAATAATCTCATACATTATAGCCTACATTTTTTTGGGTGGGAGATGTCGTCCCATCCAATGATCAATAATATAGGCTAGGTAAAATAGATAAAATCAATTCCCATGATATACACACATATATATATATAAAATGTATAACTGCATAAAGGCTAAATACCATGTGTTTATGTTTAGTAAGAGAGTAAAAAGCAGGATTTCAGTTGTCAGACCAGGCAATAGCTATTAATCCATTGAATATACAAGTATTGTTTATCATGCTGCTATAAGAGGAACAACGGCCAATTACACGCTGCAAAGTTTTGGAAGTCACATCTACATATAAATGTGTGAGATTCACTCTCGAAATTGCAATTGACAGTGATACTGGCACGGGACAAAAATATGGCATGTCAAAATAGAAAAGCGCCATGTAAATGCAGATTCATAAAGCATATTCGTACAAATATATTTTTGAAATTTCATTCAAAATATTTGTAAAAGCAATGAGTTGTAAATAAACTTAAATGTCTCACTGTACAGTGCTTGTTCTTGTAATGGTGGAGCTGTTGCTTACACATTACATCTGCACTTTACTAGAGACCCCGCACTCATTTCAGATGCTCAGTGATTTGTCCATTGTAAAATTAAAGTTTTTGTAAATTTGATGCTAAAGTTCAAGTAAATGTTTATTTCTCCAACTGACAGTAAATTTAAAATGTGAATTTTTAATAAATTTGTAGGTTACAAATTTTTAATGTATTGAATGTATTATTTGAATGTATTTGCAAAGTCATAAATTAAAATTTTAATCAGATAATTAAATATTTATCTGGACTTTAGCTAGCTAAAGTCCAGATAAATATTTAATTATCTGATTAAATTTTTAATTTATGACTTTGCAAATACATTAAAATAACTGCAAACGCTAATGAATTGTGATTTTTATCACAAGATGTTTATGATGCATAAATGTCAATTTTAACAATTAAAAGTAATAGTGATGCATGTGCGACAACAATAATGTGCATAGTTCTGATTTGCTGTCTTAACATAATATAACTTATTCGTAATTATAATATGGTTAGTTTCTATTAATATTGAAGGCTATATGCTTAATTTGACACATTTTGTATCAGGGGTCTCTGCTCCATGTCTCTAAGGCCTAAGGGGTCCTTGTCCTGATAAACGATGAAGACGAATACTCGGTTACCACGTACGACTGCAAAACTGCTGCTGGAAATTAATTTTGTCAAATGTGTTGGAAAACTTTAAAAGCCAAAAAAAGAAATCTTTTATCTTGGTTTCAATTTAAAACACTATATTTGGCACAAACCCAACATCAGATCACATCAGGCCTACGATGGTGATCGCATGCGTTCACACTTCAGCCCAAACCTCAACAGTCTACAGGAGCGCAGTCAGATGGTTTTAGAAGTCTGGACGTGTGTTTCTGCCTTGAATAAAATTAACTCATTGTCCTTACCTTCGGGATAAAGTCGGATATGCCAATCCATTTATTGTTCGTTTGGCATTGCAAATAACAAAACAAAAGCTAAAGAAATATTCCAAACTTCACTTCGATTTTCTGCTAACAAACTAAATATTTGATTCAAGTCAAACTGATATGGGCACGAGCACAAACTTGCACAATATGCTGCTCGACACGGTCATGGTTTTTTGACCTTCCATTGTGTCAACTGTAACTCATCAATCATCACCTTACTTAAATATCCTCAAAATACCCATATAGCCCTCTAGTGGCTGAAACAAAAATTACAACTCAGTATAATGCTCAAACACAGTCACTCCCAGGTTACTCACAGAGTTCTGACTAGTTTACCTCTATTTGAAAACAGGAAAGTCACTTCACAACAATATGTATGCAATTACAACATCAGCATGACGGTAAATGAACATTTACAAATATGAACATTGCCACACTTTATGACACAATCTCACAGGTAAATCCCATAATGAATTAATGCATGCCACAGTACAAAAAAAGAAGATAGTTTTCATTTAATATAATTTCGTTTTTCTGTGCATTTTCTGACATTACAGAAATGCCTCAATTAATGTTGATCACACACACTAATTGTACAGACATTTATTTATTTATTAAAAGGATGTTATTACTCCTAGTTTACAAATTTGGGTATATTTACGTTAGATAAATACAACTGTATTTAGTCAATGTTAAATATCATGTGAATCCGCAAAGTTGTATTTACTAAGAAAGTAAAAAGCAAGCTTTCACTTGTCAGATGCTATACTATCCAAAGTGGTTTACAGTATTTTAGTGATGATGTAACTGGAGCAACCTGATATTACACACACACACACACACACACACACACACACACACACACACACGCACACACTCACGCGCACACACACAGTGACTATAAATTTCAGTATAAATATAAAGTTCCTTTAAGCAGGAACAACTGAAAAACTACTGTGAGAATAAACCCCTTTAAGCCAAAACCTGAAATCTTTTGCAAGAACATCTTGACAGTAATGCAAACCACATTATTTGGCTTCAAATTAAAATCTACCTGGCACAGAACCAAAGACACACAGATTACACCAGCTCTACTGTATGATGGTGAAAGCATGTTTTCACACTTACATGCCCAAACCTCATAGTCACACCCAAGATGACTCAGTTCTGACATACCTTTATTTTAACCAGTAAGTGCCTTCACAACTGTTCCAATGAACAACGTTGGCCTGACTGACGGATATATGCCTGTAGGATATATGAATAAGAACATATATGAACATTACCACATTTTATGTCTCAATGTAATGGGAAAATATTCCATAGAAATCATGTCACTAAAGCTCGTATGAAAATTAAATCATTCGCAGAAATTATAACAGCAAGGTTTTTTTAAATAATAAACAACACTATTGTACAAAACATTTTAGGAACAATACTAATCAGATTCAAAGGGTGCATGCTGGTTAAAAATGCAGTCCAACTTGCTCTTCCCCAAGCATCATGGGAAATGACATGATGACGACAGCTTAACTCTCATTGGCTTATATCAAATTAGGCCTATATTAAGAGAGATTGTAGAACAATACTGTCAAGTCAAGCCACCTTCATTTATATCGCGCTTTTAACAATATAGATTGATCTATGGAAATATTGAAAATCAGTCAACATACTGAAAATGTTTAATGATTTTTTTGAGTGAGAAGTAAGAACCCCCAATGCATTTCAGCATTATTCCATCCAGATAACAAAAATATTCTCTTAGAATGTTTTGCTAACGTTCCCATTCAGATGTGAACATGTTAATTCTGAATGATATCTGGGTGTTCAAAACGTCCATTATTTAAATGTTTTAATGTTGTTGTTTTTTTCTCTTGGTCATGCAAACATTTAAGAAAAGTTCTATTTTATAATTTTGCAAACATTGCCGGAACGTTACTTTGGAATGTTCACTGAACTCTCTGCAACGCGTAGTAACATTTAAAAAAAAATGAATGTCCAACTAAACCGTGTCAGAAAAAAACATTCTATGAATGATGTTTAAGTAATGTTTTTGTGGAACTTTTGGGGAATATTATTAAAGACCATATACTTTGAACAATTCTATTAACCATACTTATGTTTTGTTTATAACTTTGAGAGAACGTTCACTGTTAGCCTACACTCTGACAGCTTGACATCTGTCTAAAATATGACTATTACAGAACTAAAAATGAAAGGAAATTGCAGATGTTGTATCCATTTTATTTGCAATAATTAGGAAACGCCAATATTTTCTTTTTTTTTATTATTTACTTGTTTACAGAATAAAATAACAAGACAAGCTTCAAGGCCCCCACCCACCCCAATCACTCCCCCATACATTCATACTACAATCACAACCACAATCATCCACACATTCATAGTGTTGTGACAGGAAAGCAAACTATAAATAAAAAAGAAGCACAAAGCGAACAAAATTAATAGAATAAATCAATAATACTGATCAAAAACCAATAAACAAAATACAATACAATTAGCAAAACATTTATGACATAACACATGGCACACCTTTAAGAAAATACTCTAATATCTATATCTCTAACTCAAGTAAACAGACCTTCCATTTCTTTTCATGCTCAGTTATTCTGTTATTATTTGTTGCTTGTTTCCAGCATATACTGATGATAAATTCTATTCTTAAAGTTTTTTATACATAAATTTGATATAGTTTTAACTTTAAAAATAAACATTTTACCCATCAAGATAATCATATTCAAGGAACGCCAATATTTGCTTTTGTTTCTGTGGATCGCTGATCTACTGCAGATGAAACATCTGTCCTGACAGCAGTTTCCACTCCTCTCCTTGACTACAGACGCCCACATTCCTTTCGACATTCAAAGCGACCAGTTTCACCTTTCAAACAAGCCTTTAGTTTTACAGAAGGGCTGGATTAGTTGAGGATGGGCTCTTCAGGGCGAGGCAACGTTTATAAGAATGACACTCAGCAGATCATTCATTCACCTCCGACACACGGGGAAACTTCATCGTTTCTGCTGAATACTCTAGGTAATGCTTTTTATTTAACTTCTCTGTTTGTTAGAAGAATGATGCAAACTGTTAAACTACTGTTCTGATTTTAAGAAAACTGATGTAATTTGAGAGATAAAGCATTGATTGACTGTTTCTTACATGTATAGGAAATGACAACTGAACTGAGCAATGCTCTGTTTGAGATTTTCACTTTGTTATGCTGATCATATCTCTCTCTCCTACTTTCTAGCTTGTGAAAATGGAGACTTTGTCTGCAGCAAACACACAGTTCTCCCTCGACCTGTTCAAGAAGATCAGCGGAGGAAACGCATCAGGAAATGTGTTCTTCTCTCCTGTCAGCATCTCCTCGGCTCTGGCCATGGTGTCGCTCGGTGCAAGAGGAAACACAGCAGCTCAGATGATTAAGGTGATCTCACACAATATACTTTTAAAAGAAGGTGACGGGAAAGTAGACTGAGACAGAGGGACCAGGAAGTGACTCAAGCCTTTGCACAACGAGCGCAAGCATACCAACCGATTCCAACTCTATTTTAAAGCAACAGCACACTCAAAAATGAACATCTTTAAAATATTTACTCGTCCTCAACACGCTGTGAAAGAATCCCATACAGCTTGTGTACTTCACTCTTAGAAAAAAATGTTTCGGTGGGGTTCAGTATTTTGGCTCAATTTAAAAGAAGCCCAAATGCCAAAAAGGTTCTACATAAAGGTGAATGCCTTAAATGATTGGATAATACTTTCATGTTTAACAAGTTATTTTTTTTCCTAGTAATAAAATGTTTGCAAGCTGTTTAATTCATAGATTGTAATCAAATTTTAAAACTAAATCCATAAAATGATCCCATGATGGGGAGGTTCTATATGATGGAACCCTTTAAGATTCTGTATAGAAACTTTTCTTCTAAGAGTGATTATATTCCAAGTTGCTATATTTCCAAGAACTTAACATTCTGCAACATGCAAATGCAACATTAAACTGTAAGCAACAATACATGTAAAAGTTAAATCACAAACGGGAAATTATGTTTCCAGAATGAGACACAATATGTGTAATTTGAGTTCCAACATTGTATAAACAGTAAAGTGCCAGTTATTATCACTCTTTCCTCTCTTTTCTAGTGCATTTTTTTATTCTAATGGGTATTTGAGTAGTGATTTCACAGTATTGAAGTTATCAAAATAGTGAGGTTATCTACCATAATTCCACCATAATAATGCTTTGTAGGTCCTGGGCTTTAACAATACTCCACCTGCACAAGCAATGATGCAACAAGCTCAGAAGCCCCAGATTACATGTGGCGTCAAGGTTCAGCATGGACCATCAATGATGCAGCAAACCCAGAAACCTCAGTTACCTGCTGAGCTTTTGGTATGGACATTTACATCAAACACCAACCTCATGGCTTAATGATTATTCAAACAGATGTATTTTCGGAAGTGGTGCATGTATCCTTTGGGTTCGTCTGATTCATCTGATTAAATCGGATATTGTTGATGCAAACAGAAACGTACTGCTCAGCCGGTACCTGGACAAAAACCTGAGGACCAAATTCATTCCAGCTTCAACAAGTTCATGAGTGAGCTGAACAAACCAGGAGTCCCGTATGTGTTGAGTCTTGCCAACCGCCTCTACGGAGAGCAATCCTACCAGTTTGTTGAGGTAAGACTCGGTTTATTCACTGGAGGTTCTAGTGAATACACTCGAATATCATTTGCACCTCAATCGGTTTGCTATGTTACAGAGATTCCTCAATGACCCAAAAAGCTACTATGAAGCCGGACTGGAGAAGGTGGACTTCAAGAAAAAATCAGAGGCTGCTCGTGTCAACATCAACAAATGAGTGGAGAAAAAAACACAAGGTGAAATCCAGCATAAACTTATTCTCAATTTCAAACTTACTCTTCACTCTTACAAATTAAAGTTATTTCATGTTTTTTGCAGCACTTTAGATTCAGCTAAATTGTCTTTTTAAGGGCCATGTTTGGCTTCATGGGTTCTTGAGTTGAGATATAAAAATAAAAATATCAAACCAACCAGTTCAAATCACTGCTCAAAGTGAACAATGTCCATTTGTATTTTAGAGAAGATCAAGGACTTGCTGCCACAGGGAGCCATCGATGGGATGACGAAACTGGTTTTGGTGAATGCCATCTACTTCAAGGGAAACTGGGAGAAGAAATTCCCAAAGGAATCCACCAGAGATGGGCAGTTTAAGCTGAACAAGGTGGGATTTCATGCTCTTTTTAAAATTGTTTTTAGCAGTCATGATGAAATCTGAGGGGTTATAATGTGTTTCCATTGATGCTTGGCAGAATCAAACTAAACCAGTGAAGATGATGCATCAAAAGGAGAAGTTTCCTCTGGCCTTCATCCCAGAGATCAACAGTCAGGTTCTGGAGCTGCCGTATGTCGGGAAGAATCTCAGTATGTTGATCATCCTTCCTAACGAGATGGAAGACGACACCACTGGCCTTCAGAAGGTGATTTGAATGCTTAAAAGGGTCATAAAACTTAAAAATTGTCATAATTTAGAAATAAATGTCATTTTTCCAAGCCTGATTTTTTTTCCAAGTCTGTCTCTCAAAATCTTTTACTACATATTTACTATTACAGCTGTCGAGATTATTGTATCGTGAAAAGTATTGATCATATATTTAGATCTATTCTCATCACATGAAAGGTTGCAGTGATGAAGTGATTCTCATCATTGCAACGCAATTCCTGCACTCTCACGAATGCTTTCACCAAATAACAACGCAAACACGATGTAAATACAATAAGAGCTTCGCTGTGCAGTGTAACAGTGTCATTGATTTCATAACGATTGGAAAGGGAGCGTTCTTTGCTCGCTTTCTGTATATAATTTAATCACAGTTTAAATAAGATTATTTTCATTCTACTAAGAGAAACGACATAAAGTTGATCGTTTAGTCACTGGCGTGATTTACTGAAGCATAAACAGTATTGAATGATTTTGAGAGATAATCTGTCTGAACTTGAATAACTGTACATCAGAAATCACTGATCACAGATCAGGCATTAGAATAAACATGATTACTTGCATGTTTGTGGAGTTGCTGGCAGATCCACATCGTAAAAGTCTATTTGCAAAGCCTGCGCCGACATTTACCAAATAATCCACAGTGAAATGCACCGAATACAAACAAATAATTCACTGCTGAGACATTGTTGAAAAAAAGAAACTCCATATCCTAGCATTAGGATAGTTTGAAAGGTGACGGTATTGATCCTGTGTCGATATTTTCTAGTTTTCTAGCCTTGGTTTCAATAAAAGCAGTTTTTGGAATAACAAGGAAGTTTTGAGTTTTGAAACTTACAGGGTATTTTTTTATAGTATAACTAACTCTTAACTGTCAAAAGATCAAGGAAAATTTAAATTCTCAGTTCATGACCCCTTTAATTAGCCAGCCGTGACCAGTCAGATGTTTACTTGTAGAGCAGTTTTGACATGTCTCTCTTATTATCCAGCTTGAAAAGGCACTGACCTACGAGAAGCTCATGGAGTGGACCAAACCAGAAGTCATGCGTTAAAAAGAGGTTCAAATATCTCTGCCCAGATTCAAGATGGAGGACAAATACGACATGAAGAGTCTTCTGATCAGCATGGGAATGGAGGATGTTTTCGACATGCAGAAGGTGAATCTTTCAGGCATGTCCTCCAACAACGACCTGGTACTGTCGAGTGTGATCCATAAAGCCTTTGTTGAAGTCAACGAGGAAGGAACTGAAGCGGCTGCAGCCACCGCCGCCGTTGTAATGACACGGTGTTTGATCATCCCGCAGGTCTTCAGTGCAGACCATCCTTTCCTTTTCTTCATCCGACACAATCCAACCAAGAGCATTTTGTTTTACGGACGCTTCTGCTCTCCATGAGTGAGTCCTGCTGCATAAGACGCTTCCAGCTAGTTTAGGTGATGATCTGGTTAAAATGAGTAGGAGAGACTCGAGACAACTACTACAAATTATCCTGTCATATTTTGGTTTATATGTAAAGAAACATTTATATGTGCCAACAGATCAGTACTTATTGCAATTTACAGAAGAAAGACAGAATTAAATTGTTTCAAATAAAATTATTTTGCTTTAAATACAAATGAATCCTACTAGTGTATGTGGGACCTGCATTATAATTGTTTGAAATGCATTAATTCCTAATTATTTTAGATCAGGGTTATTATCGTTATCTAAAACCATAAATGTTATTTGAAATAAAATAAACATTAACTGACATAAAAATAAAATAGAAAAAAGCTTTATTTCAGCTAAGAAGGAAAATCTCTCATTTTCAATTAGTTTAGGTTAATAATAATAATAATAATAATATGTTTATTTTCTATAGCGCCTTTCAAGAACCCAAGGTCGCTTCACAATGTAATACAAAAAACAAATAGCAAACAAACAACAAGCGAACAAGTACAAAGGCCATCTGCTTACGAGAGACAAAACAGATGGAAACAAGCATACACTGGTTTGCATGAAAAGAAGGAGATATTGCATTATTTATCAAAATATGCTATTATGATAAAGTATGAAGCAGATAGAGTTGGAAAAGTGTAGAACAGAGAAAACAGTGATAAGGAAGATGATTTATTGGGCAAGCTTGAAGAAATGAGTTTTCAGATGTTTTTTGAAGGACCGGATGTTGTTGTTCGCACGAAGATTCGGGGGCAGCTTATTCCAGAGCGTAGGGCCAGCAACATTAAAAGCCCTTCCGCCCACCGTGGAGAGTCTGACCCGGGGTACCACGAGAAGGTTTTCCGTGCTAGATCTGAGGGCCCGAGTTGGAACATATGGCTGTACCAAGTCAACAAGGTATTTGGGTGCCGGGCCATGTAGGGCTTTAAATATTAGGATTAACAGTTTAAATTGGATGCGGTGTATGACAGGAAGCCAGTGCAGTTGGTGAAGGATAGGAGTGATGTGAGCAGATTTTTTATTATACGTGAGGATGCGTGCAGCAGAGTTTTGAACCATTTGGAGGCGGTGTATTGCTTTGGTGGGTAGTCCGCTATATAATGAATTACAGAAGTCCAATCTGGAAGTGATAAAAGCATGAATAACAGTTTCCGCATCTGTAAAGGTAAGAGAGGGGCGAATACGAGCAATATTCCGCAGGTGGAAGAAGCATGATTTGACAGTCTGACTAATGTGTGAGTGAAGCAGAGCGTGGGGTCGAACAAAACTCCCAGATTCCGTACAGTTTTTGAAGGCCTAATCTCAACACCATCAATGTCAATAAAAATGTCATGTCTGGGTGAGTTTTGTGATCTCGGGTTAATCAACAGGATTTCTGTTTTACCAGCATTAAGCTGCAAAAAGTTAGAGGACATCCATGTTTTAAGGTCGTGAAGGCAGGAGATAACTGAAGAGGGTGGAAAAGATGAGTTCGGGTCAATCGTGAAGTAGATTTGAATATCATCAGCGTAGCTATGAAAATTGAGACCATGCTGTCTGATGATCTGGCCTAACGGTAGTAAGTATATTAGAAATAGAAGTGGGCCAATTGAATTGAGGTTGAAATTGTTTAGTTTACATTGAAATTGTTTAGTTTAAGTTGATTTTTTTATTAAAATTAAAAAACAAAATATATGAAAAGGAAAATATTAACAAAAACTATAATAGAATATCAATGATACTAAAATATCAACCGCATGGATGCATTTTGTTGAAACGATGTGTATTCAAGCATAATAATTAGGTAGGCCTATTTTTACATTCAAAGTAATATATATATTTTTTCTGTTTATGATTGAAGAAATAAACAGTATTGCAGCTGTCTCAAGAGAGTCTCAGAGACTCATTCATGTTGTGGTTTTGGATGCAGACCCGTGGTTGTAAAATTACAACATCACTTTTAGCTCTTCCAAAAACACATCTGCAAAAATTTTTTTTTTTTTTTTTTTTTTTGAAAGACCACATTTACATAGCCAATGGGTCCTATTGTTTAGCCTCGCAATGCCATTGGATAGTAAATGTGTATAGAGGTCTTGCCATAAACTTTCCTGGAAGCGCATCTCCTTGTTTCATTGGACTGGATATCTCAACATTGAAGTAAGTAAAACCCCAGAAATATATTTTTTTTTTGTGATTGTTAGAATGTCTAGTTCATGTAAATATTTGGTTATTGTGGAATGCATGCATCAAATCTTTGTTGTAATTTTACAACGTTGGGAGAGAATGGTAGTAAAAATAGCATGTGCACCTTGCACATTACATGGAGGCATTGCACTTCTCAAATGTTCACATATAGGAGAAATACTTACAGAAATATAATGTATTTGATGATTCACAATATCTAAATGTATATTTGTTATAATTTTTAGTTTAGATCAGATTTGAATCATTTTAAATGAATACATTATTTCTGGTTGCAGTGTTTTAAGTCCTTTCAGTTATATAGTTAACTGTTTTTTTATCTGGGCTTTGTTTGTTTGCCCAAATATCTGCTTGTTGCAAGGCAGACATGTTTGTGGAATGCTTTGGAGGATGGTTATTCAAGGACAGGTGTGGATGTTCAGACATATAGGGGGTTGCATGGTCCATTGTTCAGGGACAGGTGTTAATGTTCTGGAATGTGGGGATGTACGAGGTCTGGGGGTTTGTATATTCCTTTTAGAATTGTGTGACTTCAGTAGGGCTGGGACGGTATGGATTTTTTCGAACCACATTTGAAAAGCAATAAATTCCCGCGGTATTGCGGTAAACCGCGTTAAATACTGGAACTGGAGCTCGTCTCATAAATGAAACGAAACTCAGCGTATAGGCTACTTGCCTCACAGACATGAGAAATAAATAGAAAGCTTGAAATGTCTACAGTATGTAATAAAGTTTAAGGTTCAGGGAAGAAGGAGGCGGGAACCGGCGAACAATCATAAGTACTTTATTTAAAATAAAACAAACAAACCAAAAATAATCGCCAGCAGCCCCTCGCGGACGACTGCTGGCTACCGAAATAAAACATAAAACGAACCGCCAGCAGCCCCTCGCGGACGACTGCTGGCTACCGAAAATAAAAATCAAACACCAACAAAACACAGGCCTGTTCCTCTCTCGATCATCAACGTCGTCGCTCCTCTTCCATGAGAGATGAGAGACCGGTGTGCCTCACAGGTGTTGCTCATTAACACTCGCACCACCGGCCTCGCGCCGTTCTCTCACGTCCCTCGGCCTCGTCCTGTTCGCCACAGTCTACTTTTAAACAAAATTCAAAACAAAATTATAAAATTGTACAGTAGCCTAGTCAGGTAAGGTCAGGTTTGCCGATGTGCATTTTATTTAGGCTATTTATTTATTTTTGTCCCTGTGCGCCGATCGGAGACGGAGTTCACTGCTGATATTCTGGGGATACAACATAGTCAATATGCTATACTACTTTAGCCTTTAAATATCTTTGCTGCATTGGAGCAGTCTCCTTTCTAGAACAGCCGAGAGCTTTCTAGCCTCGCGGCAGCAGCGCCTCGCATCGCCCATAGACCTTAAAACAATCAGCGGATGGCGGTTTTGAAAATTGGTCAAAAAACGTTGGTGCAGATGGATGGTGGACGGATGATGAGTTTTGTGATGCGGTTGCGTAAAATAATAGCCCCGTGCGCGCAACTCTAATATGAATGGAATGTTATTATGTGTCATGGAACATTGCGCTCCACAACTCGCAAAAGGTTGGATTTGCTACATCTTTTGATGATAAGTTTTATTTAGAAAACCTTGAATCCATGTAAGACAATGTCATTAGCCATAATCCATGTCATTAGAATCAATGAATCCATGTCATTAGTGTTACGGCGTCTAGTGAGATCCCCAGTACTCAGTTTCGAGTGCCTTCCCCTGAATACTAATTATGCATCTTTGGCGCTCTGATCACCTTCCACCTGTCAGCAATTTACTCTGAGTTCAAGCATATATCTAGCTTGTTATCTCGGCGTCCGTTGCAAAGTTTTGTCTCTCTCCCGTGTCACTTGTCTGAGCGTCTTCTGGAAAAAAAACCCTGTTACTCTGTTATATTGAACCTTTGCTTAACCTTACTCTTTGATTGTGTGCAGCCTGCCTTGTGAACTCTGCCTGTGACCTGACTCTGATACTCGCCGCCAGCCCTGATCTTCTGCCTGTCTCTGACCTGCATGCTTGCTGCCAGTCCCGAACTCACGCCTGGTTTACGACGATTCAGCCTGCTGCCTTTACTGCTGTTTTGAGTTCCTTTATCTCTACTTTTACATTATTATTAATATTGTTGCGCATGGATCTGTCTCCGCCTCCTGAGTCACAACAATTAGACACAACGTGCACACATGTGCAGGCCAATGGTTTTTTTTGCGGTGATGACGATGACGAGCTCAGACCCGCGGTAGGCGTCACGTGACCACGGTATTGCGGTAATGCGATAACCGTCCCAGCCCTAGACTTCAGTGGAATGTATCACATAAATAGTATTAATTTACATTTAAATTATTTATACGTGAACATACTCTAATTCTTACAACTATTATTTTCATTTGACTGAGACACTGCAAAAAAGTATATTTGAATACGCTCTGCAGGAAGTGCAATTTCCATCTCTGCTTTTTAGAGGAAAGGAACTGCTTTTGGGACTACCATTACAAGTGAACACTGGACACTGTTTCTTTGACAGTTTTCAATCTGTTTTGAATTTAATATTTATATTTTATGTTTATTTTTAATAAATTCTAATTCATAAAAATATGACTGTCGGGTGATTATTATTATTCATAATATTTACTGTTATGGTGTTATGTAAGCAATCCACACTTCAAATGAGCCTTTAGTTGTTCTGTATATTTGTTCTGACAGTGTGAGTGCAAATGCTGAAATTCTGCTCCCAAATTGGCCCAACGTTGCAATATTACAACATTTCCTTAAAAACTTACTAAAACATAATTTTTTCAAAAAATCCTTCATTATTTGCATCAGATGCCTCCTACAACAACATCTGACAGGTGGAAAAAAAAGTCACTTCCGTGTTGGTTTCAAGAGAGAGGCAGGTAGGTTTCTGCTTCCTCCAACACACGTTGAAACTTCATCGTTCCTGCTAAATACTCTAGGTAATGCTTTTTATTTTACTTCTCTGTTTGTTAGAAGTACTTTAATAAAATGTACTGAGTAAACAGGTCTAATAGATCAGATTTGTACACTTCAGTTATGTATGTGTAACGGTGAAAATTATGCAAACTGTTAAATTACTGTTCTGATTTTGACAAAACTGATTTCATTTGAGAGATAAAGCACTGATTGACTGTTTCTTTCTTTATAGGAAATGACAACTGAACTGAGCAATGCTGTGTTTGGGATTTAATTATTTTCACATTGTTATGCTGATCATATCTCTCTCTCCTACTTTCTAGCTTGTTAAAATGGAGACTTTGTCTGCAGCAAACACACAGTTCACCCTCGACCTGTTCAAGAAGATCAGTGAAGGAAACGCATCAGGAAATGTGTTCTTCTCTCCTGTCAGCATCTCCTCGGCTCTGGCCATGGTGTCGCTCGGTGCAAGAGGAAACACAGCGGCTCAGATGATTAAGGTGATCTCACACAATATACTTTTAAAGAAGGTGACGGGAAAGTAGACTGAGACAGAGGGACCAGGAAGTAATACAAGCCTTTGAACAAAACTTTGAACAAGCTTAAAATGCGTTCCAGATTTTAAAGGGGTCATGAACTGCATTATTTTATTATGTTTCCTGGAGTGCACTTATAATGTTAGTATGATTTTTACACCAAAAATTGTCAAAATGTATAAATAAAAGGCATTTTGCCGCTCACTCCTTAGGAGTATTACCACCACCCAGAGGTGGGACCAAGTCATTGTTTTGCAAGTCACAAGTAAGTCTCGAGTCTTTGCATTCAAGTCCCAAGTCAAGACAGGCAAGTCCAAGTCAAGTTGCAAGTCCTCGAGTTTAAGCTTCAAGTCTTAAACAAGTCATTAGTGCTTTTTGCACAAATTAGTGTCTGAGTGCTAATTACTATAGTCAATGAAATGTATATAATTTATATCAGGAAGGCTTTTAAAATGTGTTCATAACTTAGCAGTTCAATTTCATATTTATTGCGATAAAATTTTGTTATTGACATCTTCTGCTGCTATCATTACTCAATTGTAAATTTCAATTATAACCTACGGTATATAAATTGTTGGACCACAGTGCATCTTTTATCTACGGTGACTGGTTTTTATATTCATCCCATCCCAAGGTCTTTTATATCCATTCACTGATTTTGTATTACTTTTGTTTAAACTGAACTGAACTTAGCTGGATGATGAAATCACAGAACTGCGGTTTATAGATGAAATTAACTAATTTAATAATTGATGATCTTTACAATGGAACTGAATCAACAATGAATTGGCTTCTCCTGAACAAAAACACTATTTACTTTTAGAGCTGCTGTACAGCCTAAATTAACTCTGTTTGCATCATTTAATAATTTTCCTGTTATCACTGTAAAGCTGCTTTGACACATAGTCAACCTAACATGTAAAACTGACGCTTCATTTATCGGCACTAATAATACTATAAAGAAGTCGAAGCTTTCTTGACATGATTATTAGGAATTTCCAGTATATTTTCAAAATATTTATGGTACTTTAAGTATTAAATAGATAATGGATTCATCAATGAGGCATGCAAAATTATTAACAAAGCTGTAGTTGATGTCCATTGTCTACTGAGTCTGTGTAACTGTAGCTAGCTAGCTAATGTTGTAGATTTTTCCCTAAACCTAACTGCGTACCTGGAACCTAATTACTTTAAATAAATTTATCTGGGGCGCCCAGTCATCGCCCAAGCGTCTACCGTCGACACTTAATCTACAGCGTCCACAATCTACACTTAGCCTATAGCGTCTCCAATCGACATTTAATAACCTTTTATACTCTAGCTTCTGCTTCTTCCGTCGTCACTGGCCGAGTTCCCTAAACTCTATCTTACTTACTTCCCTAAACTAACCTGCTAACTAACTTACTTCCCTAAACTGTCCTGCTGCGCAGCAGTAATATCAGACAGACTTCAGCAAATGTCCTTTAAATGTTTTTAATCACGGCCAGGAGAGTTCTCGAGCAATACTCAGAGAATCTCCCAAGAAGAAGCAAGGCCGGTGGATCTCTGACAAATCCCATTGAGAATCCCACCAGTAAACACGAATACAACAGTTTTTATAGAATAGACATGATACATTACCACGAGTTTTCAAACCCAGACATCTCAAAACAGAATCATCATGACTAACATGTCACGCTCTTAATCATCACGATTGGTTACATTGTCAAAGCAAGTCCCCCCTTTCATTACCCTTTGTTAGTAACATCAGCAAAAATATCCTGTATCATCAAAAACATTGTGAGGTGTTAATATTTTAATCAATCATTTCACAATATAACGGTTAGTCCAATTTCAAAGTTCCTTTGACCAAAGTTGTATTAAGTCAGAAGTTTAGGAGGTTAGAGTTCGTCTGATGGCTACATCCTTGAGAAAAAGGAAGTAAGATTGATTTAGATTTATTGTTAGAATCAGGAATGGAAGTTTTAGTCATCTTCAGACATAGGGAGAAAAGGAAGTGTTAAGATGTTTATATACTTCAGATATTTATGGTTAGTAACATAATTAATCTTTATCTATTAAAAAATCCACCACACTAACATGATAAGTTAAATACTGAACCATCTATGATGTGTAAGTTAACAGGTAATGTCAACTTACCGCTGTCTGTGGGTTTTCAGATGCCTCACAAAATTGGACGTTGTTGACAAAGCATCTGTAATTTTTGAACCACAGGTTCTACATAATGCAGTCCTCCTGTTGTTCGTTGTTTTATATTTTTTTATATCCAAATAAAATTACCCAGGGTATCATTTTGGCAGAATCGTCCAATGCGCGATTTTCAAACTTAGTGGACATTGATTGGTTGGTTGTCTGATTGGTTGAATGTGAAGAGTGGCAATGCAGATTTAAAAATAAAAGTAATTATTTTGTTAACGCGACAGTAATTGTAGAACATTCCTATTTCCATGGCGACGTATCAAGCGTCACGTGACATTTTTTGGGGCTACGTGCCTGTCGTCATTTACAAAACGTAAATCCATCCATTTCTCCCGAAAGACATGAAAGTGAGTGGCTGGTGAACAGGGAGAAGACTTTATAGTTAGCCTACCAATAGGCTAAAATGTGCGTTTGTTATGGGGTAAAAAAACGTCTCAAAATTATATTTGAAAGGTTTACTATTTTTTTCCGCTTAATTAGACAGTGTGTTTTTTTTCTCAAATTATAAATGGTTCGCTACTACTTGTGTATTTAAATGCCTGAAAAAAAAAAAAAAAAAAACATTATTTGTGGTTGAAAACTGTCTGAACGCGTGATAAATGACAACTGACAAGCACTGCTGAACGCATTCTATCAATCAAGGGCGTAGGTTTGGTTTTGAGATTGGTGGGGACATTCCCAAAAGCTGAGGAATCAGGAAATTAATAGGATAATATTGAGGTTTTTAGTCTATATTGACCTTAACAATACGTTAATGAATTCTGTAATGTTATGGTAACTATTAAAGACATGAAGGGAGTTTAACAGAGACTAACTTTACTCCGTTCATAGTGCAGAGCAATAGTGCAAATTAAAGGGATAGTTAAGGGGATAGTTCACCCAAAAATGAAAATTCTGTCTCTCCCACAAGTTGTTTCAAACCCTTATGAATTTCCTCCTTCTACTGAACACAAAGGAAGGTATTTTGAAGAATGTTGGTAACCAGACAGTTGATGGACCCCATTGACTTCCATAGTAAGAAAAAAATACTATGGAAGTCAATGGGGTCCATCAACTGTCTAATAACCAACATTCTTCAAAATAACTTCTTTTGTGGTCAGCAGAAGAAAGAAACTGTTGAAACAACTTAATGATGACAGAATTTTCATTTTTTAAGGAAACTATCCCGTTAACAGAAATGAACTTTTTGCATATTTGTTACTGTCCAGTTTGTCCTGTTGGACATGACACACAGCAACTTGTGCCATTGTTCTGAGCCATGTTTTCATTGTCCTAAGAGCAATGAAACTTATTTCAGCCTCAGCTGATGAGACTGGGATGATGAGGGTTTCAACTTGATCAAACAGACCTCTCATTTCAACAGAACAAGCAATTTTGTGTTTTCATGTTTAATGTGGACTTTCCATAATGATTTTTATACTGTACAAACATATTCTATCCCCCTACACTAACCCTATCACAGATAACTTTCTGCATTTTCAAAAAAAGTCACTTAGTATGATTTATAAGCTGTTTTCCAAAAAAAAAAAAAAAAAAATCCCCACAAGTATTTCGGAAATTGCCATCTTTGTGGGGACATTTTGTCTTCGTCCCTACAAAAATGGCAATATACTAAAATCTTGTCCTTGTGGGTATTTTCTTTCTTTTCTTTTTTCCCTTTTTTGGAAAACGGCTTATAAATCATAAGTGATATTTTTACTAAGTTTCAGTGCTCTTTGCGCGCACACACACGATTATGTTTGCCACCTATCCCGCGATTGTCATACATTATATTGTAAAAACTGAGCTGTCCCCGAATCATTATTTGACGCGATTTACCCCGTATTTTTGTGCACAGAACTGTAGATTACTCCCTAGTTTACCGCATCTAGGTTTCCTTCAGAGGAGCTTTGCCGCTTCGCACAACCAAATACAGCCTCTCACAAGTTAGAAAGAAAATACACAGCCAATCAGTTTAGCGATGTGTGTTAAGCAGGCGGGACCTAGATCTATTAACCGTTGTGTTTCAGGATTTGCGCATTTTTCTCTGAACGCTCTTGTAAGAGATTTTAATCTGAGATGTTTCCTGGTTAAATAAAATAAGAAATACATAAAACCCACAAGACCCAACCGGGCAACAGTGGTTATATATAAATATTAAATTTTTGATCGAAATTATTGCTAGGGACAAATCAGTGTCACTGGATATTGGTAGGGACACGTCCCTAGCGTCCCTACTATATTCTACGCCCCTGCTATCAAGCGCTCTCTGGCTCAGTCCCAAACGTGCGAAAGCAGCGCTGTGATCATGCGTCAATGATACAGGCTACAGTGATTATTACAACTCTGATCTGTGGTTTTAGAAGGTAGGTCAAGTCTCTCCAAGTCACGGGGCTCAAGTCAAGTCGCGAGTCATTGTCGTTAAAGTCTAAGTCGAGTTGCAAGTCATCAAATTTGGGACTCGAGTCCAAGTCAAGTCCAAGTCATGCGACTCGAGTCCACAACCCTGCCACCACCTACTGTATAGCCTACATGGGTGATGCATCTGTTTGAAAAAAAAAAAAAAAAGTTGTATATGAAGATGTAATGCCCCACCCTCTGCTGACGCTGCGTGTTCAGCTCTTCCAGCTTCCACTCTTTCTCCTCAACTTCCAGGATGGGCAGAAGCATTATTATATCCCCATACATCATATCCTATGCTCTAATCCTGTATGCTTTAAAAAGGTTCAAACAGTCCTATATGTCTGAGAATCTCTCAAACTGTGATATTTACTAGTTGTTGATATTTACTGGTCGCTGATCATCATTTTTGTTACATTTAAAAAATACATTCGCTACTGTTTCTAAAACATCACATTCATCACACATACCATTGCTGTCAGGACCACTATTGTTAAATACGATTGACAATTAACATACAGTTAGGATTGGTGGTATGGTTCTGTTCTGGGCGAGAACTCCCTGCGCATCCATGCAGCCTAGCATGGATAAGGGCAGGGAGAGCAGCAATAACCCCCCATGTTGCCAATACCTGAAAAGCTTGAGCAACAGCATGTTACCAACAATACAGGAAAGCCTTAAGCAACGAGTATGTTGCCAATACCTGGATGACCTAAACGAGTATGTTCCCAATACCCGCATCAGCCATAGCAACAAGCATTTTGTCAATACCCGAAATGCTTAAGCAGTGAACATGCATATTGCATGACTGAAAGGCCGTCTGAAATGAAGAAGTGAAAATTGAGATATCAAAATTAATCAGCTGCTTGCTTGTGGTTGTATATCCTGAGTCCATTTCCAGTTTCTTTTGAGTGACGACTGTAAACTAGAGATGAGAGATGGAGATTTCCTTTTCAATTATCCTTTTCATTGGAAATATGTCACAATATTAAGAATAATGTTGGTGGAAACTTCCAGTACACACAGAATTAAGCAACACATGTCATTAATACAGCTGGATGGTTTAATGCAGCAACCGTGAATCTGATACTTATATATATTTAGGCACAAATATGTAGGTTTGCAAAAACTGCGTACACCGACACCTGTCAATGATGTAATAACCTTTTTATACTTGGTTGTAGTTTACTTCTGTAGAAACCAAGAAAATACAATTATTATTATTTTTTTATACACTACCCCCGACACGACTGAGGCTGATAGAATGGTTAATACATCCTGATGTTAGCGGCATATGTTTAGCACTATAGATCTAATTTAATGGGGGAAGCATCAGCCCAGCTGGAGCAAGCAAGGACACATTGCAACAAGCGTGTTGCTGTAGCCAATTTACCAATTGTATGGGATTTATTGGGGAAGCTTACACCCCTAGAGGCAGCAAAATCTGATACAACAAGCATGTTTCATAACGCGGAACTATTGCTAAAACTAGTGTGGTTTGGCAGGGGAAGCATTCACCCTGTAGCTCTGGGTCAGATGCAGTGCACAGCTAAGCTATGAAAACATTGTGCTTCCTCATTCATGAACATGATTTCTGCTGCCATCGTACTGATTTCATCGGCTGTGGAGGTGAAGATGACGACTCCCATGATGCCACACTCCTTCACAAGACCATCAAGCTACGATGTTGTTAGTGTTGAATAACAGATCTCTGCAGTAAATGTACCTACTGTGTATTTTGCATAAGTACGTTACCGATAATCTAGATAGCTTTAGCCACAAGCATGTGCTAACTTTAACTCAACATGTTGCAATAATCAGATAGAATAAAGAGCGAGCATTTTTCCAATGCAACCAAATAAGCCTAAAACAACACTTGATTACCACAGCATGTTGCTTTGGACAGTATGCGCTATAATACTAGAAGCCTAGTAGCAAGCATTCGATAACATTTGCACTAGCAACCACCGTACCGTACTGATAGCAATGTTGCTAAAACCTGATAAGCTTAGCACAGCATGTGATAATGACACCAGATATAAGCCTTAAACACAGCCACGTTCCAAATGACCACTGGGCTAAATAACCTTAAAAAAAAACCTTTAAAAAAACATGTTCCCAATAGCAACTAACAGCTTTTAGAGCAAGCAGTTTTCAATAGCATATTGGTTAGATAGCCTTTAAAACAATCACATATAAAATACACTATAGCTTTAAGAACGCCGTGCTTCCAAAAACTAGATAGACCCAGCGTGTCCAATACCTGACAGGATTAACGCTGAATTGACTCAACTGATTAATGACTGTTTACTCTGTCTTTTTAGAGCTGTGCCACAGCAGAAATGATTCCGTTTGCACCATTAATTATTTCCTAACTACCACCGCTAGCTGCTTTGAATCTGTGCTGCATATAGTGCTAAAAGCACTGCATGTGCAACGCGAGCAGTTGCCAATCACAACAGATAAGTAATGTACATTTCCAATATGATCACATAAGCCTAGCAAGAGCATAATGAAAACGACTAGATAAGCCAAAGCACACGGATAGCATTAGCAACAAGCATGTTGTCCATATCCTGATAGCTTTTAACAATGAGCATTAAAAAGGAACTTGGTTTAGCTTCATTAAGACTTTCAGAGATGAATGGAGAGTGAACCACATCAAGTCCAATAATGCAGCGATGCGAGCAGCAATGCAGACTGAGGTCACTCCAAACTAGGCAGCTTATGATCGAT
The DNA here is from genome assembly GCA_030770095.1 of Gila robusta. NCBI lineage: Eukaryota > Metazoa > Chordata > Actinopteri > Cypriniformes > Leuciscidae > Gila > Gila robusta. The sequence goes on from JAVALU010001247.1 coordinate 51,700, forward strand.
GCGGCGAAAATTTGTGAATTTGAACACGAGATAAATTAATCTGAGGTGAAATTCCTCTCCCGATTCCCGATTGTACGATTCCTTATGAGATGATGCGGTTTGCCTGCCGAATTTCTCCATTTAATTAGCTCCTGAGAAACGCGATAGCTGCTGATAATACTGAAGGAGCTTATGTATACAGTGATAGGCGTCGTATTCCTATAGGAAGACGTGGATCAGCTGAGAGTCAACTGACGCGAGCTTGACAAACGTGACCTGCCAGAACTGACGCTACGCTTGATTTTCATGCTTCCCAATTATTGCAAGTGTGTACTTCAATCCTGTGTGCTTTTTCCTACCCTCATTTTAGCCTCTTTCACTCAAGAAAGAGTACAGATATTCATGTTTAATACTCTGGTAAAAGTTGAAGTACACTACACTTTTTCACTCAAGGTAAAATAAAGTATGGGCTCTACTTAAGTAAAAAGTAGCCATTGCTTCTACCTGTTTTAGTGTCGTGCTGGTAACTGGACCTCACATCCTATTAATGCTTTAATACAAAAGAACTTACAAATCTAATTTTGTTAGCTAATGAATGTATCCAGACTGAACAACCACCATATAGAACACAAGCAGAGAAAATACTAAAGCCTGGTTCACACGGCAGGATAATTAGGCCGATTTTAGCCCCGATTTACCCCTTCCGACAATCTTAAGTATGCTTCGATTATGGTAAAATAATCTGATCAGATATTCCTGCCGTGTGTGCTGTGTTAAGAGTGCTCTCGTCTGCTCGGAAGGACGTCGGGACCGCTCCGATCTCAAATCGGGGATATCCAACATGTTGGATTTTTTTGGCCCGATTTCTCCTCGCGTGTGGTGCCCCCCGGGGTCAAACGAGCAGTCCTGTGGACTGTGGCGTGTAGCCAATCAGAAAGCGAGGTGACGAGGCGCAGAGGAGGCACCGGGAAACAAAATCAAAACAGCCGTCCATGCTTGCGTTGTCTCCACTTCTTTGACCATCGCCTTTTCTTTTGATAACGTTTTTTTTTTTTTTTCGGTTAAAAACAAACTACAAACTATCGCCACTGCATCCTCTTCGTCTGCCATGATTGTTTACTCTGAAGTCACGTTTGATCTCGAGGGATTTTGCGAGATTTTCCATCTGACCTGGGAATGCTCGGGAGTCAAATCGGTTCGTGTGTGATGTGTTGATTTTGCCGTGTGGCTGCGCACCACACACTGTACGACCAAAACTGTTAGACCCGTGATTTTTTATCGCCGTGTGTGGGGTCTCTCAGGTTTGGAAAATCGGCCGACAATTTTAAAATCGTCCCGTGTGAACCAGGCTTAAGCTGATGGAGTTATACTGTAAATTTTATTTAGTACAAACAGAAAGAAAAATACAAGCATAATTTACACTTCACCTGGTTTACCGGTTTTACAGCATATGGAAACTATCTGACTTAACCTGTCAGGTTTCAGATGACCGCTTAATACTGGAAAAATTAACAGCAGAGTACACATTTCCATAATAAAAAAGAAAAAGAGTTTTTTTAAATCAGTACTGCTCAAATTGGTGACATAACTGATAGCAGACACATACTAGGGCTGGGACGGTATGGATTTTTTCGAACCACATTTGAAAAGCAAGAAATTCCCGCGGTATTGCGGTAAACCGCGTTAAATACTGGAACTGGAACGAAACTCAGTGTATAGGCTACTTGCCTCACAGACATGAGAAATAAATAGAAAGCTTGAAATGTCTACAGTATGTAACAAAGTTTAAGGTTCAGGGAAGAAGGAGGCGGGAACCGGCGAACAATCATGAGTACTTTATTTAAAATAAAACAAACAAACCAAAAAGAATCGCCAGCAGCCCCTCGCGGACGACTGCTGGCTACCGAAATAAAACATAAAACGAACCGCCAGCAGCCCCTCGCGGACGACTGCTGGCTACCGAAAATAAAAATCAAACACCAACAAAACACAGGCCTGTTCCTCTCTCGATCATCAACGTCGTCGCTCCTCCTTTATGCTTCCGCTCCTCCATGAGAGATGAGAGACCGGTGTGCCTCACAGGTGTTGCTCATTAACACTGGCACCACCGGCCTCGCGCCGTTCTCTCACGTCCCTCGGCCTCGTCCTGTTCGCCACAGTCTACTTTTAGGGGGCTTTTACACTGGGCTCGTTTGCTGCGGTCCGAGCCCGGGCGCGATTGTTCCCGGCGCCCCCCGCAGCGTTGGTCTGGTTTCACACTCAACTTGATTCTATCGAACTCTGGTGCGTTTGCGTGCATCTTACTCATTGCAAACGTGCACGGCGCATGATATAAAACACGACGCGGGTCAATATATTGTGTTTTTTATTAATTTGGTGCTATTATTCATAGCTGAGTAAACAAGCATAAGCTGTCTTTCTGCTGCTTGCAAATGGACTCTTTTGAGGAGACAGTGGATTTCCATTAATTTGTTGCCCTGATTGCACGCACTATGCGCGAATACACAGCAGACTCACTCTTGCTCGTATCCAGGGTAAATATTCATCCCTTACCTGTGTTTTATTTAACTAAATACATCATAATCGGCTAAAACGCATGCGCAGGATACTTTACTTCCTGAACAAGTGCGCACCCGAGTCCGTGTTGTTTTCACATACACGCGAATCGCAGCACGGTTCGGGAGCAACCGAACTCAGACCACCTCCTCCAGGTAGTCTAGGGTTCGGTACCCCAGTGCGCACCCGGGTCCCATGACAGCGTTCACATTAGCGATTTTTCATGCGAATCGTGCCCCGTTCCGAACTAAACTGCCAGTGTGAAAGCCCCCTTAAACAAAATTCAAAACAAAATTATAAAATTGTACAGCAGCCTAGTCAGGTAAGGTCAGGTTTGCCGATGTGCATTTTATTTAGGCTATTTATTTATTTTTGTCCCTGTGCGCCGATCGGAGACGGAGTTCACTGCTGATATTCTGGGGATACAACATAGTCAATATGCTATACTACTTTTAGCCTTTAAATATCTTTGCTGCATTGGAGCAGTCTCCTTTCTAGAACAGCCGAGAGCTTTCTAGCCTCGCGGCAGCAGCGCCTCGCATCGCCCATAGACCTTAAAACAATCAGCGGATGGCGGTTTTGAAAATTGGTCAAAAAACGTTGGTGCAGATGGATGGTGGACGGATGATGAGTTTTGTGATGCGGTTGCGTAAAATAATAGCCCCGTGCGCGCAACTCTAATATGAATGGAATGTTATTATGTGTCATGGAACATTGCGCTCCACAACTCGCAAAAGGTTGGATTTGCTACATCTTTTGATGATAAGTTTTATTTAGAAAACCTTGAATCCATGTAAGACAATGTCATTAGCCATAATCCATGTCATTAGAATCAATGAATCCATGTCATTAGTGTTACGGCGTCTAGTGAGATCCCCAGTAGGCTACTCAGTCTCGAGTGCCTTCCCCTGAATACTAATTATGCATCTTTGGCGCTCTGATCACCTTCCACCTGTCAGCAATTTACTCTGAGTTCAAGCGTATATCTAGCTTGTTATCTCGGCGTCCGTTGCGAAGTATTGTCTCTCTCCCGTGTCACTTGTCTGAGCGTCTTCTGGAAAAAAACCCTGTTACTCTGTTATATTGAACCTTTGCTTAACCTTAGGGTGTATTCACACCTGCCTTGTTTGGTTCGATTGAATCGAACTCTAGTTCGTTTCCCCCCTTGGTGCGGACCTTTTGGGCAGGTGTGAATACAGCAATCGAACTCGGGTGCGGACCAAACAACCGAACCGAGACCCAGCTGAAGAGGTGGTCTCGGTACGGTTCCAAACGAACTCTGGTACGGTTCGTTTACGGTGTGAACATGAACCGACCCAATTGCAAGAAAGCACTGCGCCTTTGAGTTAACAGGCTTCCGTAGTCGGAGTTGCGTTATGGGAAAGTGATCTGTTGTAGCCTACTACATTACATCTGTTGCGCGTCTTTCTGCGCGTCGTGTGTGCATCATTGGAATGGAATGAATGAATGAGTGAGTGCATCAGGACATTCACATACAGAGCATTCTCTTTAGTCTAATCGCGCATAGATGCAAAAAAAAGCATTTGCAGTTCATATAATGTAACGATAGTTAGCCTACAATACAAGGATGATGCTGCGTTCATTTACGTTAAGCCTTTTTTGCACTTCCTGATTTCCCTACTTGAGAATCCTTGTCCAATGAATGGACGACCTTAGCACACGTGTGGTTTTGTTTACAAATTTTGGTTCACTTGCAAAAAGAGCAGTGTGAATGCGAACCGTACCAAAAAAAAAATTAAAAAAAATTATTTGGTCCGGACCAAAGCAAGTGAACTATCGGACTTTCCTGGTGTGAATACACCCTTACTCTTTGATTGTGTGCAGCCTGCCTTGTGAACTCTGCCTGTGACCTGACACTGATACTCGCCGCCAGCCCTGAACTCTGCCTGTGACCTGACTCTGATACTCGCCGCCAGCCCTGATCTTCTGCCTGTCTCTGACCTGCATGCTTGCTGCCAGTCCCGAACTCACGCCTGGTTTACGACGATTCAGCCTGCTGCCTTTACTGCTGTTTTGAGTTCCTTTATCTCTACTTTTACATTATTAATAAATTGTTGCGCATGGATCTGTCTCTGCCTCCTGAGTCACAACAATTAGACACAACGTGCACACATGTGCAGGCCAATGGTTTTTTTTGCGGTGATGACGATGACGAGCTCAGACCCGCGGTAGGCGTCACGTGACCACGGTATTGCGGTAATGCGGTAACCGTCCCAGCCCTAACACATACATAAGACT
>JAVALU010001248.1:0-28571 GCA_030770095.1 Gila robusta
CTTTCTGTCTTTTCTGTTCGGGCACAAGATGGCCATGTTTATTCCTCATCCCCAACAGGACTGGTTTGCCTGGATTGCTGTGACTGATTTTCTTTGTGTTTTTTGGTCTTCTATTTCAGCTGTAAAACAAGAACATGTCTGTTGACCCCATGTTTAAATACTATTGTTCTTTAAACATATACATTAAGACAGGAACTGAGACATTAAGACTAAGATGAAGAGAAAGGCAGAATTCTGTGTGTAAGTTTTACGAAATGAGAGGAAGTCGGTATTATAAAAAGCTGCATCTTCAATGGCAAGCTATATAAATATATCAATTCCTTTAAACATGATTACATGCTGCCAATATTGCAGTCAGCAGTTTAAAGGCCTCTTCACACCAAGGATGAGTCCACACTGCAGCAATTTAACAACACAGAGGAATAATATCCTTGGAATCACTTTCAGAACATCTTTTTCAGCTGATAAACGATAAAAAACATTGACAGCCAATCAGAATCTACCTGTGATGGTCATCAGCTGCAGTGTCCTCGAGAGCCACTTCAGATTTCTTATTTTCCCTCACAACTACATTTCCGATACTCACTGCCCGGACTCATCATCACTGATCACATTCACCTGTTTATCATTTCCTTGTTTAGCTCACTCCTTATAAGCCTGGTTTTCACATTCAATCACTGCATAGTTTTGTATGTGTTGCACTGGATCTCTGAGCATTTCTTTGGTTCCCTGTTTTTCGGTTTCTTGGACTCTCTGCCTGCCTCTGGATTACCCGTTTGCCTTGTTCCCAACCTTGTGTGTTTATCTGTCACAAACTGCTCTGAGACCAGAAAGTTTTAGATCCAAATGCAGCTTTAATAAGAAGAAAATCCAGACACGTAATCAAATGTACAGGCAACAGGTCGAAGTCCAGGTAGGCAGTCCATACAAATAAACACACAAGACTGTGATAAAAGGTAAAAAAAAATCCAGTCCACAATCACATTTTATTTTGAAAATAAGTAATTTTGTGTGTTTTTCCCCAAATCAGTGACATCATTTCTGAATTTGGCAATTAAAGAGTTAAAATCCAGATTTTTTTTTAAACATTTAGTAGTTTTGATCAGGACTGAGGTTGATTAATAGATTTATGCAAAAAATATATATATATTTATCTGATACATTTTTACAGCAGTTTAAAGTAGTGGCTGTTTTCAGCCACGAACATAACGAAAGGGCAGTGAATTTGAACAATGCACAAGAGTTAACTCTTACATTCTAATTACATGTACAATCAAGGCATCAGATGAAAGCTTATCTTCCACTCTTTTGAAAGGTGTGCTCAGTTTGTTTCTAGCATAAAGTATCAGGGAGATATGGCTCTGGATTCATGAATATAATTAAACCTTTTTAGCATGTTTGGGTGATTCCGGGAGTTAAAGCAGAATTTGAGGTATTGTTTTGACCCTAATTACAAGTTTCCAGCAGCTTGTTGACCAGGTTGTCCACCCAGGTTGTGATCCTCAGACATCATAGATTTCATTTTTATATGACAACCTTTTACAGCAGCCCATGTCTGATTTCCTAAAAAACAGGTGTTTTGCCCCCTGGGTAACCTGCAAAAACCTGATATAAAGAGATAAATCATCTAAACTTTTAAATAATCTAAACTTTTTTTTCAAAACCTGAAATTGAGTTGAAAATAATATAAAAATAGAAACTACTGTAAAGATCAATCCTATAAGACGACAATAATTATATAAAGGATACTGTCAGTCGCCATAGTTACACAAATGAAGGAGATCAATGCATTTATTAACATTCAGAAAGCCGGTGTTTTTGCTCTGTCTTCAGATTAGTGTAATGATCAGAATAAGCACACACACTATTTTCCCTGCGACGGGCTTGAGCTCTCAGTGTTCTCTCATTGTGAATGTGCTGTCAATGTCAAATATTGATTTTAAAAGAGCCCGTCTGGAGACGAAACGGTCGGATCCTTTCAGTCTGACTTACACTCTCTCTAGAGTTCATGTGTCCTGTGTGTTTCTTTCCTATCAGCTCAATGATGCCAAAAACTCTCACAACTACAGCAGTCAAAGATGTTCCTCTACTGGACACAATTCTCTAGAGTTGATGCTGAAGTTCATGACAGATCATTGTTTTCATCACAACACAGTGCTCAAATGTGCGAAATTAACAGCATATTTTCTCCAAAGCAATAAGAGCACAAGCTTTGTTGTAGTCCAGACTTTAAAGTTAGGCATCTTTACAGATGATCATTTTAATAAATAGATAAAAACCTGCGCTGACAAACACTTGCAGTGCTGTGGATGTTTTCCAGGAGCCGCTGGAGGAGAAACGTGTGCAAAAGCAGAACAAAAGCTCCTGGAGACACAAACTGTGCTGCAACTACAGACTAAACCATGACTTGATGGAGCAACATGAGAAGAAATATTCCAGCTCTATGTGACGAATCTCACACTCTGCTTCTAAAGCATCAGAACGCTCACACACACACACACACACACACACACACACACACACACACACATACACACTCCGCTGCTTTCATGGGAAGAGCATCACTGGACACTTATTTCTGCTCTTTGTTGAAATGATTTAGACACTCCAGCTGAATAATGTTTAATCGGACAGGTTTTGTGGATCTTCGTTCAGGTGTCCTGACGTTGGAGGAAGGCTGAGACTGTTGTAGAGGACACGCGCACACACACACACACACACTCACACTGAGGCTGAGACTGTTGTAGAGGACACGCGCACACACACACACTCACACTGAGGCTGAGACTGTTGTAGAGGACACGCGCACACACACACACTCACACTGAGGCTGAGACTGTTGTAGAGGACACGCGCACACACACACACACACACTCACACTGAGGCTGAGACTGTTGTAGAGGACACGCGCACACACACACACTCACACTGAGGCTGAGACTGTTGTAGAGGACACGCGCACACACACACACTCACACTGAGGCTGAGACTGTTGTAGAGGACACGCGCACACACACACACTCACACTGAGACTGTTGTAGAGGACACGCGCACACACACACACTCACACTGAGGCTGAGACTGTTGTAGAGGACACGCGCACACACACACACTCACACTGAGGCTGAGAATGTTGTAGAGGACACGCGCACACACACACACACACACTGAGGCTGAGACTGTTGTAGAGGACACGCGCACACACACACACACACACTGAGGCTGAGACTGTTGTAGAGGACACGCGCACACACACACACACACACTCACACTGAGGCTGAGACTGTTGTAGAGGACACGCGCACACACACACACTCACACTGAGGCTGAGACTGTTGTAGAGGACACGCGCACACACACACACTCACACTGAGGCTGAGACTGTTGTAGAGGACACGCGCACACACACACACTCACACTGAGGCTGAGACTGTTGTAGAGGACACGCGCACACACACACACTCACACTGAGGCTGAGACTGTTGTAGAGGACACGCGCACACACACACACTCACACTGAGGCTGAGACTGTTGTAGAGGACACGCGCACACACACACACTCACACTGAGGCTGAGACTGTTGTAGAGGACACGCGCACACACACACACTCACACTGAGGCTGAGACTGTTGTAGAGGACACGCGCACACACACACACTCACACTGAGGCTGAGACTGTTGTAGAGGACACACACACACACACACACTCACACTGAGGCTGAGACTGTTGTAGAGGACACACACACACACACACACTCACACTGAGGCTGAGACTGTTGTAGAGGACATGAAGCTCAGAGTACATATTCTTCACTGCAAATATCTGTGTTTCAGCATTATTATACAACACATCATATTTCAGCTGTCTTCTATCAGGACAAATAAAGGAAAGGATCATAAGACACAGAAATAGAGCTGGTGACACAGAAGTGGCTCAACTTACCCACCATTAGAGGTATAGTATGTTGTCACTGGGGAATTTGAGTTCAAAATAAAAAAGTGTGAAATGGTCCATTATTCCATGAGAGTCTTACTTTACAGCACATTATTCAGAATGTCTACATTCACAATATTTCCATCAGTGAAATATACAAAGCTTTTTCTCCAAATGTTAAATTCTGACACAACAAAATAGTTTTACCTTTTATTAAATTGAACAAAGAAAGACATAATTATTCTACATTCCCAACCATCAGAGTTTGCAAGATAATATTAAATGTTCCTCATTGCAGTTCATCAAACTGTGTGTGTTTGCAGAGGAATATAATCACATGATAAAAACAGCTGGATTCTATTTGCCACAACTATCATTTTTTGTAAAATCATTTAAATTTGCTTTGACATTGAAATTAATTTTACATGTCATGTAGAACATTTACTTTATCTTGTAAAAACTGTTGTGTGATTAATTTGTGATGTTACTATGAATGAATATTTTGAAAGAGTATTTTGATAACTTCTGATAAAGCCATATTTTCCTGTATCATCACTAGAGAGTTTATTTTAAAGCAGTTTTTCATCTGAAATGGCCTGTCAGGTTTGGCATGCTTGATTGGGTTACTTTAATTTAAAATTAAAAACTTTTTCTTTTGCACAATCATCAACTGTAAAAAAGTCTACATGTAGAATGAGAGGAACTTACAATCTCTGTATTACAATCTTACAATGATTAACAAATCTCACAAAAGTGTTTCAAATCTGTGAAGAAATCTATACCAAAATGTTTCTAAAACACATTTATTTTTGATACTAAGTATACTACAAATCTTTTAACATATATACATAAAATGACATAAATATTATAATTAAACTTTATTCTGAGTATTTCTTTATTGCCCAACGCACAGTTCTAAATATTAATCCTAAAATGTGTTTTAATATCATTAGTAATGATAGTATGATCTCGGTATAACAGCATGCCAGATATTTAAAGTGTACCAGAAGTATATTTGCAATAGTTCCACTTTAGCACAATCAAATATACTTTAGTTGAACCTCAGCACTGTTTCCGCATAACTAAAGTACATTAAGTCAGAAATTAGCTGTTCCAATTTAGTAGACTTTAAGTACAATGCCAGGATATTTGTATTAATACATTAATATGTAAATACATGTGTAGTATACTTAGCAGAAAATAAATGTATTTCAAATACATGTTGGTATATTTATTTTTCACACGGGTCATCTTGGCAATACATGCCTACGCCGGATATCCTCATTGTAATATATATTTAAACAAAATAAGCAAATACAATAGGAAATAAAGACAGTAAACGATTGGGTTTAACAGTACAAAGGCAGCTGCACTCCAGTACAATGAAAGATAAAAATATAAAGTATAAAACCATAGATGTGACAAAATATTGTGTGTTAGATGTACCCAAATAAATGCTCCTCATGTTGAACTACTGAGACATCAGTACCAGCGACAGATGTCAGAAAGAGCACCTGAGGAAAAGCAGCACTGGGGATTTTGCCATGCAGTTTTAAACACATCAGCTTGAGCTCACGGTGGAGAATCAAACCAATGATGGAAAAGGTAATGCTCCTCTTTCTGAAGAATCCAGATCAATTCAGCTTTCACCGTGTCACTGTGCTTACGTATAATATCACAGATCTCTCTCATGCTCTTCTCACTGGTTAAACTGGCATGTGTGATTTCTCAATATTGTCCCTCATTCATTATTCATCTGCAATGTTCCCAGTATATGTAACTCTCTGAATGAGATCTGGCCAGTTATTTAAAAATGCTGCATTATCTGCCTCACTATTCAGACGCAGCGTGTCTTTCTCAGTTGTTGCAGTGGAGACTCGTTTGATCCTCCTCTCTCATTTGAAGATCATTCTCCCGATGCTTCTCGAGCTTAGAGAACCTGTAGCACAGAGAGAGAGAGAGAGAGAGAGAGAGAGAGAGAGAGAGAGAGAGAGAGAGAGAGAGAGAGAGAGAGAGGCAGAATGATAGAGAGAGAGAGAGAGAGAGAGAGTGAGAGAGAGAGAGTGAGTGAGAGAGAGAGAGAGAGAGAGAGAGAGAGAGAGAGAGAGAGAGGGTTTTATGTATTTAAGTAAAGATCAAGTATATTTTTAAGTACACTTTATGTAGTAAGTATGTACTTGTAGTATACTTGTAAGTGAACTATTTCAATACTACTTGGGACTAAATCAACCCACTTTTTAGTATATGAAAGTATACTTTTAAGTGTACTACAGGTATAAGTGTATCAGTAGTAAACTTTAAGTGCATAACTAGTTCACAACTACGTTTCTCATTTGTACTGCATCTGTAGTACAAGTGAACTTACTGTATAAGTATACTAGTAGTTTACTATTTTAATACTTGTAGTACATTTTTTAGTTTATGAAAGGACACTTTTAAGTATACTCTCAGTAAACTACTAGTTTAGTAGTTTTATACTGCAAGTATACAGTACTTGAATGTTTTCATTAAGAGAACAACATTATACTTATGTATAATGTTAGTTTTTAAGACAGTATGTAAAACTAAGTGAAAAAGTATTTAATAGGCTACTCTATGTAAAGTGTACAAGCCAAGTATACTTGGAATTCTTAATTATACTTTTGAGTTTATATCGATCAAAAGATAGTGTACAAGAATAGGCTGAATATACTTAGACTTTTCTGTCAGTATAAGTCAAATATACTTAAGAGCAATTTTAAGTATATTTCTGAGAAGTATTTAAAAAGTAGAGAAAGTATACTTTCTTATTTTTAGTTTAAAAGAAGTATACTAATAGCACACTTGAATAAACTAATTTTTGGTAAAGGAGGGAGCAAAGTTAAGACCAAATCTAACAAGTATTTGATGCAACTGAAACCTTTTTATATAAAAATAAGCAAATTTAAGCAGTTTCATGAAAGGTGTCACAGGGTGGTTCAGGGAAGATGGAAGCAGAAGATATAATCCAAAAACGTACTTTAATCCGAAGACAGGGAGACAGGCAAACAGGTGTAACAGCGTGTAAACACAAATCATGAGTGTATCACACAAACAATACCGGACACTTAACTGAAAACAGGCAGGAACTAAATACACAGAGATGATGAATGCAAATGACAGGCAGCTGTGAGGGAGGTAATCAGTGTCCAAGGTAACAGATTGTGGCGGGAAACACAGACAGGAGAACACACGTGAAAAATCAAAACAGAGTGAAAGTCAAAAAGAGCCTAATGGTGACAAAAGGCAGGAAAAATCTATGGCCTATAATTTTTTTTAAATGCACTCATGTCCCTCAGAGACACTGATGAGTTATAATAAACCCTAAATCCAGCACAGAGGGCTTCAGTGAATGTGGTGTTGAGTGTGTGTGAGTGTCAGAGACGCTGTACAACCATATATTAGTTCATATTTTTTTCAGTATATTTAAACCATTTAATATATTGATCAGAAATATGGAAATAAAATAAATAAATAAAATAAAATAAAATGCCTTGGTCTGTGCAGTCTCAAATCTTTTTTTTTAAAAAACTACTTTTTCCTTATTGGTTCTAGAGCAAGGGTTCTCAACTCTATTCCCTTGAGTTCTGCTTTCCTGCAGAGTTTAGCTCCAGCTCTAACTAAACACATGTGAACTCGCTCATCAAGGGCTTTAGGATTACTACTGTAGAAAGTTACAGGCAGGAGAGTTTGATCAAGGTTGGACCATTTCTGAATATGCGCTCTTGTCTGTACTTGTGTTCTTGTGGACTTAAAACGTAATTTGTTCCAATTCAAAGTTCATATCTACGAACGTTGAAACTTGTGTCCTTGAGAAATGCCCTTGGACTCTGCAGGAAAGAGCGGTTCTCAACTCTGGCCTTCGAAGTCCAGTCTTACGCCGGGTATACACTACATATGTCGTATCGCTGTTCCTTTCACACTACACAACTGTTTTAGGTATCATGAAGTTGCTGTGGTTTACACATTTCACGACCGATCGTTGACTGGGGGAAACACATCACACAATATTTCACTGGAAATAATCCCCATCAACTCTGTTTTGTTTCCAGAATGCATGCGTGAGAAGTGATACAGGGAATGACGTAAGATCACGCAAGACTGGAATTCCTCCACATTACAAATGTTGGTCTGCAAGAATCTTGCGATCCAGGTTGGCTGTGTGCTGATATGCAGTGAAACAGAAAAACAGAAAACAGAAGAATATGGAGGAGAGAATGGTTGAGGAGACGACAACTCCTCGTGAAGTTTCCCTTGCGCTGTATCTTGCTCTCTCATTGGCTGTCGGTCGTCAATGTCATTTCCAGTCAAAACACATTTCACACTGCAGAACTCTTAACATCGACAGTTCAAGATATTTATCCTGCTAAATATTTCATGGGCATCCGCGATGCGTCGGCACTTCTCTTAGATCGAGTCTTTGATAATTCACACTATGCATGAACGTGCATCAGTTTGTCTCAGATTTCGGGCTTTTGTCGGCGAGCTCCAGAAAACTGAAAATTGGGCCTAAAGTTGTGTAGTGTATACGCTGCATTACAGCATCCATTGGATTTTGTCAGAGAAATCAATACAAATTTGGTGACAGTGCCACATATTGGTAAAAAGGCCATTCATCACGGCCAGATGAATACGCTAAATTATCCAAATTGACAGATTGTGTTAAAGATATAAAAGATTGGATGACGCGTAATTTTCTTTTATTAAATCCAGACAAGACAGAGGTAATACTTATCGGTTCTAAAAACCGTCCACAAAACCTTTCACAGCACGACTTTAACATATTAGGATGCCCTGTTACTTTATCCGCTACAGTAAAAGACCTGGGTGTTACATTAGACTGCAACCTGTCTTTTGAAAAGCATATTTCATATGTTACAAAAACTGCCTTTTTCCACCTTAGAAACATTGCTAAGCTACGTAATATGCTATCAGTCTCTGATGCAGAAAAGTTAGTTCATGCATTCATGACCTCGAGACTAGATTACTGTAATGCTTTATTAGCTGGTTGTCCTGCATCTTCAATAAACAAGCTACAGTTAGTCCAAAATGCTGCCGCTAGAGTTCTTACTAGATCAAGAAAATATGATCATATAACACCGATTTTATCATCACTTCATTGGTTACCTATAAAGTTCCGTATTAAATACAAGGTATTGCTTTTGACTTATAAAGCTCTAAATGGTTTAGCTCCAGTCTATTTAACGGATCTTCTATCGCCTTACAATCCATCGCGCTCTTTAAGATCACTAGATTCGAGGCTTCTGGTCATTCCTAGGATATCCAGATCCACCAAAGGAGGCAGAGCATTTTCCTTATTAGCTCCGAAGCTCTGGAATAGCCTTCCTGATATTGTTCGTTGCTCAGACTCGCTCTCCCAGTTTAAAACTAGACTGAAGACGCATCTATTTAGCCAGGCATTCATATAATTTTTTTATCTTACAGTTACTGTAAATTCGGCCTTTAGTCCATAAACGCCAGAGGAGAACTGGCCCCCGACTGAGCCTGGGTTCTCCCAAGGTTTTTTTTCTCCATTGGGTCATCTGATGGAGTTTTAGGACACCATTAGGTCACTGGATGGAGTTTTTCGGTTCCTTGCCACTGTTGCCTTTGGCTTGCTCAGTTGGGGATATTCAAATTAATTAACCAATCATACCATTGATCAGCTCTACCAAACTTGGATGTCTTTTTTCCAGTAATAAACAAACATTGTTAAGTTGTTTTGATTGATACTGTGAAGCAGCTTTGATACAATCTGTATTGTGAAAAGCGCTATATAAATATATTTGACTTGACTTGACTTGACTTAAAAAGTTATAAGCCACGGTTTTACACAAGTAGCTTTAATTATGCTTTTAACGGATCATAAACCATTTAACCAACACTTGTTCTAACTAATGCTTGCAGTTATTTTCTCTTGTAACTACATGAGATTCAGTTCAAGACTTGAATATGATTATGTGATAAATATGTATTTGACGGTACAGACTGATCATTATTTACCCTTGATCTGTTTTGAATCAGCAAGTGGAAGAAGTCTTCATGTTGCCCTCAGTCCGAGCTGTGAGAGAAAGATGAAACATCAGATTACACACACACATCAGCTGAGCAAACACAAACGTTTGAGTTTAACAATGACTTCATTCTTTACTTTGAATCATCACAGTACTAAACAGTCACTCCTTACAATGAAAGAAAACATTTACATTTCATTTTTAAACATTACCTTCCTTGTGTTTGTTCTCCAACTCTTTAGCCAGATTATTCTGGTTAATCTTCCTCAGGATGTTCACTGTGATCTTCACAGCTTCTTCTGGCCCTAAACGTGCCACCATCGTGTCCACTGTGTCTAAGACATCTGCGTTCTCCATTTCATAAGCTGAAATACACTCATCATTCTTCAAGTACCAGCGAAAGCGCTTCAGTTTATCTTTTCCTAGATCCCTCAGGGATTTCTCAAGCAGCTCTTTAACAGACGCCATATTCCTTCGCTGATTCACTTCTGCAGGACAAAAAGAAAAAGATCTTCAGTATTTTCCCTCTAAACACATGTTTCTAAGTGTTCAAATGTTAGGGTTAGATCAGGTCTCGTCTCTCAGAGGAATCTCATCCAAACTCTTGTCAAACAGCCATTTCTCAATTCACACAAGAGTCACACACAAAGCAGGAAACTAAACTTAAATAAACTTGTTTTTACGAGTAGTACAATTAGTAGTCAGAGCTGCAAAAACATTATATGTTGCCATGGAAGGACTGAATAACACATTTACATGATCTAAATGAATTATTTCAGCTAAATTATGTGTTAAAATTATTGTGTGTATTAATGAAGCAAAGACAGAGATAGTCACTGGAGTTGTGTAAATCTACTTACAGTATTTATTAATATAGTAGATATATAGTAATGTAGATATATTTTAGCTTCTCCAATGAACTTGCCATAGCACATTAATTGTAATATCCATTTTACAACAGTACGCAAGCCGATGTTTTACCACCTCCCTACAAAAAGGAATCAAATGAGTAAATTAAGTTGCTCAGAAGAACGGTGTGTCGATGTAATCGATTACATTAATAATGAAAAAACGTAAATTTGTGTGGAATGCGGCAAAGCGGCACACTGTTTACATTCATCCCTAATCCCATCATGTTTCACACAAAACAAGACTCCCAAGAGCAGAAGCTGATGGATTGTATGGCAACAGAGCTTAATACAGTTGTGTATAATAACTGATTATCAAAATAATTATTTGCTGCAGCCGTAGTAGACATACAACACAACTAAAATTTAAACAACACAAAAGAAAAGCCACAACACAACAGAAAAGACACAACACAACAGAAAAGCCACAACACAACAGAAATGCTCCCTTTCTCGGCCACTATAGAGGGTGCGTTAAAGTTGAGGAATTTATACCAGAGGTAATGATGGTCTAATGAAATCCACATTTTGGATATTTTACTGTCGAACCCTTTAAAAAAAAAAATAAAAAAAAATTAGCCAAATCATTTACATAGCTATGCAAATTTAAAGTGTCATTTTAAAAGCCTGATACAGTAAAAGCGGTTTAAAATAAGTAATATTGTTAAACCATTACCTCTAGTACGAAGCCCACATTTTAGCTTAAAAGCATCATTTACGTGGCTATGAGAAAGAGCGTTGTGAAATGAATTCAACAGTAATAATATGTGCACGTTCTAATAATAATAAAATGTCAAGATCAAGGGTCCAAAAAAAACATGGGTATTGTAAAAACTGTTAAAAATATGGATTTCGTTAGTCCATTAGTCCACTGGTATAAATCCTGCATGTTAACTGTAATGCACATTTATAGAAACAGCACCATGAAATGGGCTGATGTGCAATAGAATGATAAAGTATTGCCCCATAGAAACTTCAAAGGTTCATAAAAATATTTTGGATATCAAAATTTTGATTCTGTTAGAGACCCTGCATTAAATCCCTCGGCTCATTCAACTCTAACACCACTTAGTTAAAAAAAAGACGAAGCACCTCATTTATTAAAGATTAAAGAGAAGCTTCACACATTAATAAGTAACAATATATATATATTAGGGGTGTAACGGTTCACAAAATTCACGGTTCGGTTCGATACGATACACTTGTGTCACGGTTCGGTTCGGTACGGTTCGGTACGTTTTCAATACAGCAAAAATAAAGAAATGCCAGAGAAATTTCCTTGATTTAATTTTTTTTTCATTATATATTTTTTAAAACTAACATCATAAAGTGTGATATTTGTTTTACTTTGAGCAATGATGGAGCTATACTTGACTTTTCTTAGGAGCATATAAAACAAAACAGCTCCTTGTTATATATTGTAGTAGTTATAAACAAAGGTTTATTTTAGTTCAGATTAACATTTGGGGGCAGCAATTGTATTCATAATGTCAAAATAAAACCGACGTAATGTTACTTGAAGGCATTATAGCCTACTATTCCTGCCAAACTTCCATGGTTACAGTTCGTGTAACTACAGTAAATCCATGGTGAATGTTGCTGATCTGTGGACACTGAATAGTTCATTCATGGCACAATGTTTCTTCCTGGTTTCCACGTCAGCGCTGTTTGATCCGTTAATAACGGAGAAATGTGAATGTTTCTCACTAGATCTCGCAGCGATGTTATTACTTCAATAGCGAATTCAAATGCTTTCTTTACTGGATGTCTCAGCGCTGTGTAGTAGTAACAGTGCTGCTTAATCAAGATCGGCTCGCGCTGCATTGGTCCAAACTGATAAACAGTCCGTCAACCACATAATAACGAGTAGCTCAGTTTCGTTCCGCTTACATTACATTTGCCATTTGATGTTGGTCAATGTTGTGGTCGCGCCAGCATCTCGAGTGCGCTTGCCACGCGCAACGCGCCTACATTTGAAATAACGAAATTATGTTCGGCAGGAAAAATGGTCCAACGAACCGTTCGGTTTGAAAATGCGTACCGAAAACCGAACCGAAAGCCTCGTACCGAACGGTTCAATACGAATACGTGTATCGTTACACCCCTAATATATATATATATATATATATATATATATATATATATATATATATATATATATATATATATATATATATATATATTTCCCTCTGTTACCTTTGTTCTTTGATTATCATTAATCACAGACATCAACTGGTTTATTAGGCTACTGTGATTTTAAGATCTGTCGCTGCCGAACATGACGCGGATCTGACGCGCATCTCATTTTCTCACAACTCTTTAAGTTCATTTAAGACATTATTTAACTCATTTAAGACTGCTCTTATGAGGATAGTCCACGAAACAGGCTTTTTGGCATAATTCTGTGTGTTATTATTTGTTCAAGCGCAAAAGAGAACTCGATTCTGGCGTGCTGTCTGTGCACGTGATACTGGTGCGTGTCTTTCTGTGTGTGTGTGTGTGTGTGTGTGTGTCACACGGACTGGACATTCACGTGTTCTCGTCTGTCTTGTCGCACTTGAATGGTTTAAAAAAATTTATTTGCATGAATAAGAATGAATAAGAGCATGATCATATAACACTAGCCTAAGGATGACGGGAAAAACGGATGCTGTGTTAAATATTTAAATGAGATAAACTGAAAAAAATAATTACATGCGTTAAAGGGATAGTTCACCCAAAAATGAAAATTTGACCATGACTTACTAAAGTTATCGTAGGTGTATGACATTCTTCTTTCAGACGAATATAAGCGGAGTTATATTAAAAAATGTCCTGGCTCTTCCAAGCTTTATAATGGGAGTGAATTGGTGTGTGTTTTTGGAAGTCCATCAAAGTGCATCCATGCATGATAAAAGTGCTCGATGCGGCTCCGGGGTTAATAAAGGCCTTCTGAAGTGAAGCGATGCGTTAATGTAAGAAAAATATCCATTTTTAAAACTTTATCGATTAAAATAACTATCTCAAGCTGAAACAAGTTCAAACAAACAGGGCTGGGCAACAGCGTTCATCATTACGTTGTGCGTCAAGTTCAAGTGTTTCTCTTGTGGTGTAAGCCGTCTGCCGGAAGCTAGTTATTTTAGTCCATAAAGTTTTAAATATAGATATTTTTCTTACACAAATGTATCGCTTCACTTCAGAATGCCTGTATTAAAGTCACATTAGCTGCCACCAATGGGAAAGCAGCACTGGCACACACACATACACACACCTCATTCATCCACTCTCCGCTATCATAGGAGCCCGTGCACACGAGATGCTGATAGCACATGGACATTCATCCATTTCTCCACTTTCCCTTCCATATCCCAGTCATTTCATACACTTACACTGTACACTGCACTATATATTCACCTTGAGCTCATAGTTTAGAATCGTTAAGGTGTTCTAAAATGTAAAGCTCCTCTTTCTGAAGAATTGAGATGAATTTAGCTTTCACAGTGTCACTATACATATGTATATCACAGATCTCTCTCATGATCTTCTGACTGGTTAAACGGTCATGTGTGATTTCTGAATATTGTTCCTCATGTATTAGTTTCTGCTGACACAGTTTATCTGCAATGATCGAAACAATTTTAACCCCCTGAATGAGATCTGCCCAATGGTTATCAAACAATTGTGCTTTACCTTCCTGAGTATCACTGGTCCTGACACACTCGTAACGGCCTGGGTCAGTGCGGACCCTGAACTTTGACCCTCCTTCATCTGTACAGGCCGACGGCTCAATCTGAAGCCACTGATCAGAATCAGCGATATGGACACAAGACTGGCAGTTCAGCAGCGGGTGAATATCCAGCCCAGAAGGTTTGAGCTCAGAGAACCTGTGAAGAACCAGAAGAAGCAGAAGCAAAGAGTCAGGGGGTTTATGCACAAACAAGATTCATTGTTGAATAATCTAATCAATAAAACTCGCCAGTGACTGTAACTACGTTAGTTAGCATGAACTAACAATGAAAAACACTAAAGTGTTTATTAATCTCAGTTAATGTTAGATACAACTTTTGATTTTAATAATGTATAAATAAACGTTGTAATTGTCAATATAATTTAATGGACCTGAACTAACGTGAACTAACAATGAACAGTTGACTATAACATTAACAATTAATGCATTAACGAATGTGAACTAATGGGACGTTATTGTAAAGTATTACCAACAATTCAAAACCAACAACATACAAACAGTTTACTATAAAACAAACTATTTAACAGGCAGTTTGACAGAGAGAAAATATAAAGCTAGTATATAATGCTGTGACTGACACCTGTGATGTCACTCACTAATAACAAACAATCAAATATAACAAACAAATATATACTATAATGAGTTTAAGTGGCACATCATTGTCAAGTTATGTTTATGTTCTCTATGTTTAACTAGAATACATGAACTCTATATTCTCCATCAATAAGCTGAAGTTGAATAATGTGTCAAGTCTTCTATAAATCAGTGTTTTTAACTGTGGATATTTTCACAGAGGTGGTCAGACAAAGACCATCAGCAGTCTGTGGTGGACAGAAATGTTCATTATCAAACATAATAAATGAGTTTGACTATAAAGAACTGGACTGTTTTACTGCGCACAACACAACTGTCTACAGTTAATTGTGCTTGACTGTAATTGAGGGAGTGCTGGAATAGATCAAGTAATACTGAGTGAATTTGACTATTTCTGTCTTATTCCTCGTCTGCAGGAATATTAATAGAAATAAGATCACACTACAGCTAGAAAATTACAGAAAACTAATAGCAAATGACAGTTTAGAGATCATGTGTGATCAGGAGCTTTTGAGAAATATCAGTAAATCAGTCAGAGACCTCACAACTCTGAAACTGAATGAAAAAATAGATTTAGCTCAAAACTAACTCAAATTAATAATAATAAGTTGTTTATAATCCCTGCACAGGAGAGACTTTGTGTTCTTTCCAAACAAAGGAAAAAATATATATGTATTGGTACTGGCCAAAATACAGTATGTTGAAAAATATCAGCATATTGAATATCATCAAAAACCCAATATGTGCATCTCTAGTGTTTAGTGACGTATGAAGAACAGAGGATTGAACTATTATTCAGTCTGGAAAAATCCTTCACTAAGACACAGTATATTTCACTCACCCGGTTGTGTGTGTGTCACTGTTGTTTCTCTCAGGACGCTGTTTAATGTCACACAGAGACACTGAAGAGTTATAATCATAAACCGTAAATCCAGCATAGAGGGGTTCAGTGAATGTGGTGTTGAGTGTGTGTAAGTGTGTGTGTGTGTGTGTGTCAGAGACGCTGTAGAAGGACAGAGTGCCGGCCGACACGTCCACACACACTCCTGCTCTCTTAGAGGATGAAGAGACGTCAGGAATATCAGTGCTGTTATTATTGTGACGGACAGAGAATCTGTTATTATAGCAGTCCAGACTCCAGGATTTATCATTGGATCCAAACACACAGTCATTACTCCGTCCTTTCCTGCTGATTCCTTTATATGACACTGATATAACAGCATTAGATCCGCTCCATTCAGCCTCCCAGTAACAGCGTCCAGTCAGACTCTCTCCACACAGAACCTGACGAACTCCATCAAATCTCTCTGGATGATCAGGATACGACTGATCCTCTAACACACGCGTCACTGTCCTGTTCTCATCAGACAGAATGAGAAGAGTGTGTGCTGTGTTTGGATCCAGTGTGAGATCACAGGCGTCTGAACACAAGAAGAGAGAAACATTTCACTAAATGACACAAATCAACAACAAATCACTGAATGATTGTGTGTGTAGACCTACATTTGTGTAATCCTGCTGTAATTCTGAACTCTCCACAATGATCCACACTATAAAACACAAACATGATTCATATTCATTTACTAAAGGAAAGACAAGAAACACACACACACACACACACACACACGCACACACACAGTTCTGTGACTAGAGTTGTCATCTGTCCCGTAAAATATGAGATTTGTCCAGTATTTTACATTAGGCTCACACAGTTGAATAAACACATTAGGATTTTGCAGTATAGATAATACTAATAGCAAATATAAATATAGCTGCAAGCAGCCATTACCGGGGTCAAGCGCAAAGACGACGACACGACATGCCAACATGGCTAGGAGTTTCAGACCAACTGCAACAAGGAGCAATTAAAGACATTTAAAGATGAATTTTGACAAAATGGTTGAAAAATCATTCATTAACTAAAAATATGATTTAATGGACTATCACTTTCGACCAATAGGTGGTGCAGTTACGAAATTCATGTGGTGTGGACAGAGTGAGGTGACAATGACACATTCACAGTTTGTTGTCAAAATGTCAAGACCCTTTATAAACCCTTTATAAACCCAAAGATGAAGCCTAAATTGTGATTTTGGCAGCATGCCTCACATTTGATGCTGCAGTATACAAAAACGGTATCGTCTATCAACACGAAATCCATAACTTTTAGATGGCACGGTCTGGAGATGATTTTGGTGAAAATGGGACAAACGGCCTAGGAGGAGTTCGAAAAAGTAGGTATTCAATCAAAATCAAGATGGCAGACAGGAAGTTCGTCCAAATGCTTCAAATTTTGTATCTATGTTCTCGGCATGACCCAAGGAATCTATTAACCCTCTGGGGTCTGAGGTGTTTTCTGGGTCCTGGAAGTGTTCTGACATGCTCCGACATTTGTGCTTATTTCTGTTACTTGTGACATTTTCATGGCTAAAGTCTTATTACATTGTATTCAGCACAAACTCTGCTACAGTAATATGTCAGCAGCATGTATGTAAAAGTTTGTAGTTTTGAGATAATAACGTTTATGTGTGGTTTGTGAAAAACAAACAAAAAATTGTCACTGAAATGAGGTCATGAAACCCATAGTGATTATTTCTTCACAAGACTTTTGAAAATTGTATCACGTAGCCTGGAATATTTGCTCCAAAACTATGTGAAAATCATCCTGCTTACTCATTTAGATAAGACAATATATTGATTTAAAGTTTGTATGACGTGTTTTGTGTGAGAAAGCTTTATGCGAGGAGGCGTGAATCTCTCATTAATATGAATGCATTTTACACCTGAGAAAGACAAAGACCCTCCCCTAATGGCCCTATTAGGGGCTATCAGGCCCGATCATTATGAGGAGCCTTGCACAAAGAATGAGGAGAAATTAAAAAAAGAATGGCTTTTAGATTGTCTGGATTTATTTACAACACAACATAATCCAAAGATACACAACAAAGGACAAAAAGCACATTAGTAAACACACTGATCTAAAGACAAAGACTTGAACAGTCACACACCTTTGTGCCATTCCTGAAACATAGTAGCCTACATACCTGTCATGTCCAAGGTGTTTGACTTTTCATTTTACCATGTTCATGTACAGAGACTCATGTGAATGTTGAAGTCAGCAGGACTCATCCAGTGGCATCTGGTCCCTTTCTAAAAAATAAATTAATAAACACCTGTGAACATGTTGATATCAAGAGAGACTATAGGGCAGCACGATTTTGGGAATACATTTTAGAATTTTCTAAAATGTGCATTTTAGATTTTTCACACACACACACACACACACACACACACACACACACACACACACACACACACACACACACACACACACACAGCCGTTCAAAAGTTTGGGGTCGGTAAGATTTTTAATGTTTTTAAAAGAAGTCACTTATGCTCACCAAGGCTGATTTATTTGATTAAAAATACAAAACATAATATTCTGAAATTATATTTCAATGTAAAACAGCTGTTTTCATGTGAATATATAGTAAAGTGTAATTTATTCCTGTGATCAAACTGAATTTTCAGCATCATTACTCCAGTCTTCAGTGTCACATGATCCTTCAGAAATCAGTATAATATGATGATTTGATGCTCAAGAAACATTTTTCATTATCATCAATGTTGAAAACAGTTATTTACATTTTTATTTCAGGATTCTTTGATGAATAGAAAGTTCAAAAGAACAGCATTTATCTGAAAAAATTATCTTTTGTAACATTAAACACTACCGTTTAAAACTTTGGGGTCAGTAAGAATTTTTATTTTATTTTTTGGGGGAAATAAATAAAATAGATCAATACTTTTATTCATCAAGGAGGAATTAAATTGATCAAAAGTGACAGTAAAGACATTTATAATGACATTTAAAAGATTCTATTTCAAATAAATGCTGTTGTTTTTAACTTTCCGTTCATCAAAGAATCCTAAAAAAAAAGGCACACAACTGTTTTCAACATTGATAATACTCATAAATGCTTCTTGAGCAACACATCATCATATTATAGTGATTTCTGAAGGATCATGTGACACTGAAGACTGGAGTAATGATGCTGAAAATTCAGCTTTGATCACAGGAATAAATTACACTTTACTATATATTCACATAGAAAACAGCTGTTTTACATTGTAATAATATTTCACAATATTACTGGGTTTGTTTTGTATTTTTTTTTTTGGTTAATTTTTTTATTGAAGGAAAAGGAAACAATACAACAATAACAAACAATACAGAAGTTCCATTCACAGATACAATTTATCCTTTCCCCCTTTTTGTTTTTCCCTCCCACTTTTAAACATATATGTACATGTACACAGACACATATACACATAAAAGAATAATAATAATAAAAAAAGGAATAATAATCAAAAACAAAACACTCTAATAAGAATGTAAGAGGAAATAATTTAATTAGATCACAGAGTGCTCTGTTATAAACAATAAACACCCCCCACCCACTCCCCCACTCAGCTCACCACGACCAACACACATATTACTGGTTAATTATGCAATACAAACAGTACAACAATAACAGGCGCACATTCAATTGGGTACTACCTTTAAATTAGTGAAATAGGAAATAAAGGGTTGCCATTTATGGAAAAATTTGACTGTACATCCTCTCAACGTACATTTAATTTTCTCAAGTTTTAAAAAATACATGATATCTCTGAGCCAACGGGAGATAGAAGGATATTTAGCAGACTTCCAATGTAACAATAAGGAGCATCTTGCTAGTAAGGATGTGAAAGCTATGATGTCCTTTTGTGTAGGGTTAAGTGCCAGTGAGGGGTCAGGAATCCCAAATATAGCAATCAGAGGGCAAGGTTGGAGATTTACCCCAGGAACAGAGGACATAATATTAAAATAACCCACCCAGAAATCTACCAAATCAGGACAAAAAAAAAAAAAAACAACCATGTGGCTAAGATGACAAGGAGAGCCATGGCATTTATCACATTTGTCTTCCACTTCCGGATATATTTCAGATAGTCTAAGCTTAGAGAAATGTACCCTATGTAAAACCTTGAATTGAATAAGTCCAAGACGAGCACAAGAGGTGGTAGAACGTATCCTCTCTATGGCCTGTTCCCAAGATTCATCCTGTATTTGTATTCCCAGTTCCCTTTCCCATGTACACTTAAGTTTGGCATTTGAATGGTCGCTAAAAGTTAAGATAATGTCATATAGCTTTGAAATGATTTCCTCTGTGATGAGGGACAAATGAAAGCATGGTTTCCCTCCGATGCACTGGAGGTAAAGAGGGGAAATGGGGGGAAAAACTTAGCCACAAAGTTGCGAGTTTGAAAATAGCGAAACAGATGAGTAACAGGGAGTTCAAAGCGAGATGACAAATTGGTAAAGCTATCAAAGACACCATCTACATATAAATCTCTAAATTGTGTAACACACTTGTCATACCACAGTGAAAATGTCGAGTCCGAAAGTGATGGAGGAAATAAATGGTTGTTATTGATAGGACCCGAGGAAGATGCATCTACAAATTTAAAGTGTCGTCTAAATTGATACTAGATTTTGAGTGTGTTAAGAACCACTTGATTATCAGTGTATAGAGAAGGTTTTGTAGGTAAAGAGGAATAAAGTAGAGCAGGTATAGAAGATCCCCTACAGGATGATAGTTCCAATTTACACCAAGAGGATCCAGGGGATTTTAACCAGTAGCAAAGTTTATGGATGTGAGCCGCCCAATAGTAAGTTAAGAAATTAAGTAATGCCAGTCCTCCATTAAGTCTGCATCTCTGCAGTAGAGTTTTACGAATCCTAGGTAATTTTCCACCCCAAATAAAAGAACAAATTATCTTATCAAATGAGTCAAAGAAATGTTTTGGCAGAAAAAGAGGAATTGACTGAAATAAAAATAGAAATTTTGGTAAAATATTCATTTCAACAACATTGATCTTGCCGATTAGTGAAAGGGGGAGGTTACCCCATCTTTGAATATTGGATGTAATCCTAGAGATAAGGGGAGTGAAATTCGCAGACGCAAGGCTAGATAAAGAACGAGTCACGTTAACACCTAGGTATTTAAACCCTGCTGGACTAAATCGAAAAGGCAAATCTGACTGTTGCAACTGACACGCTGCAGTATTAATGGGAAAACACTCACTTTTCTCCAAATTTAATTTGTAACCCGAAAAGGCGCTGAAGTTCTCCAGAATACCCAAAACCGCAGGGATGGAAAGTGTAGGATCAGTTATATACAATAACAAATCATCCGCATAAAGCGATAGTTTATATTCGAATCCATTACGGGTGATACCTTTGAATAAAGGGGAAGATCTTAATGTAATTGACAGAGGCTCGATAGCAATAGCAAAGGTGATAAAGGACAACCTTGGCGAGTTCCACGTCCAAGGGCAAAATAATCAGAATAAACATCATTAGTATGAACACTGGCCTTAAGGAACGAGTAAAGGAAGCGAATCCAAGAAATAAATTTTTCACCAAATCCAAATTTTTTCAAAACTGCAAACAAGTACTCCCACTCTACCCTGTCGAATGCCTTTTCGGCATCTAAAGAAATCACAAGCTCAGGAAGTTCAGCTGAGTGTTTTGAGTAAATTATATTGAAAAGTGTACGGGTATTAAAAAACAGTTCACGTCCCTTTATAAAACCATTTTGCTCATCAGATATAATATGAGGAAGCACATTCTCTAAGCGGGATGCAATTACTTTAGCCAATACCTTGACGTCTGCATTAAGCAAAGACAATGGTCTGTAAGACCCACAGGAGGTCGGATCTTTGTCCTTTTTGAGAAGGAGAGCAATAGTGGCTTGTGTCAAGGTTGGTGGTAATGAACCACTTTCTAGGGATTCATTGAATATGGATAAAAGTAACGGTGCTAATTTGCCACTAAATGTTTTAAAAAATTCAATCGGAAACCCGTCGGGGCCTGGGGCTTTATTAGATTGCATAGCATTAATTGCTATTAATACTTCTTCAAGAGAGAGTGGAGAGTCCATTTGCGTGGCAGTATTAGTATCAATGACAGGGTTCGAAAGATTCTGAAGAAATGTATTCATTTTAGTGTTGTCAATAGGAAATTCAGATTTATATAATAAAGAGTAAAATGATTTAAAAGTAGCATTAATTTCTAAGGGGTCTGTAGTAATAGTGTCATACGTGTTTTTAATAGTAGGTATCAAACGGGAAGTGGCCTGTCGTCGTAACTGATGTGCCAGTAAACGACTTGCCTTGTCACCATATTTGTAATATGAGCCACGGCTGCGTAGTAGCAAGCGCTCTGCCTCTTTAGTTGAGATGAGATCAAATTCTGCTTGCAGATCAAGATGCTGCTTAAGTAGTTCTGGAGAAGGGATCAGCGCAAATCTTTGATCAAGGTCACCAATCACAGATGTAAGTGCATTAAGCCTGGCATTAATCTTTTTATTAGAAAGAGCAGAGTAAGAAATATTTTGACCTCTCAGGTAACATTTAAGTGTCTCCCACAGCAATGAATATGAAGATGAGTCATTGTGATTGAAAGACAAGAACTCATCAATAGATTTTGAAATGAGTTTGCAGAATTCTTGGTCTGCCAAAAGGAGAGAGTTAAATCTCCAAAGTGGTGGGCTACGTTTATAGGTAGAAAGTTGAATATCTAATAATAAAGGTGAATGGTCGGAGATTACAATACCTAAATAGTCCGAAGAATTAACACATGGATTAAGCATACTGTCAATAAAAAAATAATCAATCCTAGAATATGAATGGTGCACCTGGGAAAAGAGAATTTTTTAATAGAGGGGTTACGAGATCTCCATGGATCAATAAAACCATACTGTTTCATAAAAACAGAAAATGTTTTAGACATAGCAGATTGAGATAGATTTCGAGGATTAGACCGATCTAAGATTGGGTTGAAAACACAATTTAGATCCCACCGAAAATCAGCAGGTGTGTATTCAAGAAGGGGATGTTACTCAGCAATCTGTTAGCGAGGATTACCCATACCTCTGATATTCTAACTGATGAATCTGAGAGGTGTGCCTGACCCAGCAATGCTGGGATCTATATTGCCATTAACCATTTGAATAAAAAAAAAAGAAAAAAAAAATGAAAATGGTCATATAGAGCCGAGGTGACCCCCCCTCCCCCCAACATACCCCTAAACACAAATACACCCAAAGTCCCCATAGAACCACAGAACAAAGGAGACAGCAGTGTTTCCCACAGTAAACAAAAGTTGTCCACGACAGCGTTGAACAACTCGGAGACCATGCAAACCAAACAAAAGTAAGAGAGAAGAAAGAGAGAGAGAGAAAAAAAAAAACTCCCGCCGATCTCAACACTATTTAAACATATGCGCATGAATCCAGTATCAGAATCAGAATCAGAATCAGAATCAGAAAGAGCTTTATTGCCAAGTGTGCTTGCACACACAAGGAATTTGTTTTTGGTACTGAGGCTTCCAGTGGACATATACAAATACAAATACAACAAGAAACATAATACTACAAATTATAAGAATAAAAAATAAAAATATAAATATATGAGAATAAAAGTATCACAGTTGGGTTTAGTCAGAATAGACATTTTCAGATTTACAGATTATGAACATATTTACAGTGTTTTGAATATTATAAATAAATAAATCTACATATAAGTATCACCTGAGTTGTAGGGTATTGCACTAAACAGTGGGAGTATTGCACTTAAGGCATATGCCTTGGGAGGAGTGTTAACTGTTCAGGAGGGAAATGGCCTGTGGGAAGAAACTGTTCCTGTGCCGAGATGTTCTTGTGGCCAGTGATCTGAGTCGCCGTCTTGACGGTAACAGTTCAAACAGGAGGTGTCCAGGGTGAGTGGAGTCTGTGATGATTTTACCTGCTCTCTTCCTCACTTTGGAAGAGTACAGGTCCTGGAGGGTTGGCAGGGGGGCACCAATGATCCTCTCCGCAGTCCGGACTGTCCGTTGTAGTCTCCTGATGTCTGATTTGGTAGCTGAACCAAACCAGACAGTGATGGAAGTGCATAAGACAGACTCAATGACGGCTGAGTAGAACTGAATCAGCAGCTCCTGTGGCAAGTTGAACTTCCTCAGCTGGCGAAGGAAGTACAGTCTCTGCTGGGCCTTTTTCACAATGGAGTCAATGTGATTGTCCCACTTCAGGTCCTGAGAGATGGAAGTGCCCAGGAACCTGAATGACTCCACTGCTTCCACAGTGCTGTTCATGATGGTGAGTGGGGGGAGTGCTGGGCTGTTCCTCCTGAAGTCTACGATCATCTCCACTGTTTTGAGCATGTTCAGCTCAAGGTTGTTATAACTGCACCAGACAGCCAGCTGTTCAACCTCCAGTCTGTAAGCAGACTCGTCACCGTTTTGGATGAGACCGATGACAGTGGTGTCGTCGGCAAATTTCAGGAGCTTGACAGTGGGGTCTTTAGAAGTGCAGTCATTAGTGTACAGGGAGAAGAGCAGTGGGGAGAGAACGCACCCTTGAGGGGCGCCAGTGCTGGTGGTGAGAGTCCTGGATGTGAGTTTCCCCAGTCTCACTCGCTGCTGCCGGTCCGTCAGGAAGCTGGTGATCCACTGACAGATCGAGGATGGTATGGAGAGCTGGGTCAGTTTGGCTGTGAGAAGACCAGGCATGATGGTATTGAAGGCCGAACTGAAGTCCACAAAGAGGATCCTTGCATAAGTCCCTGGTCTGTCGAGATGTTGCAGGATATAATGCAGTCCCATGTTGACTGCATCATCCACAGACCTGTTTGCTCTGTAAGCAAACTGAAAGGGATCCAGCAGGGGTCCAGTGATGTCCTTCAGGTGGGCCAGCACCAGTCTTTCAAACGACTTCATGACCACAGACGTGAGAGCGACAGGTCTGTAGTCATTAAGTCCAGTGATTTTGTTTTTTTTGGGGACAGGAATGATAGTGGAGCGTTTGAAGCAGCAGGGAACTTCACACTGCTCCAATGATCTATTGAAGATCTGCGTGAAGACCGGGGCCAGTTGGTCAGCGCAGGCTTTTAAACAAGCAGATGAGATGCCGTCTGGGCCTGAGGCTTTCCTAGTCTTCTGTTTTTTGAAGACTCGGCTCACGTCCTCCACACAGACCTTAAGCTCAGGTTGGATGGCAGGAGGGGGGAGTAATGGGAGTGCAGGAGGTGATGGTGAATGTGTGAAGTGCAGGTCAGAGCCTGTGTGTGGTGTGAATGAGGGCTTTTCAAACCTGCAATAAAATGAGTTTAAATCATCAGCCAGGTGTTGATTGTCCACAGATTGGGGGGATGGTGACTTGTAGTTGGTGATGTTCCTCAGGCCATTCCAGACTGATGATGGGTCGTTGGATGAAAACTGTTTTTTCAGTTTATCAGAGTAGCTTCTTTTAGCAACTCTGATCTCCTTTGTCAGTCTGTTTCTGGCCTGGTTATACAAGATTTTATCCCCACTTCTGTAGGCATCCTCTTTGGCGTGACGAAGGTGTTTGAGTTTCCCAGTAAACCATGGTTTATCATTAGTAAATGATAAGAATGTCCTGGTAGGAATGCATGTATCCTCACAGAAACTTATATATGATGTTACAGTATCTGTGAGCTCATCCAGATCGTTGGTAGCAGCTTCAAAAACAGCCCAATCAGTGCAATCAAAGCAGGCCTGTAGATTCTGCTCTGCTTCATTAGTCCATCTTTTTACAGTCCTTATTACAGGTTTAGCTGATTTCAGTTTCTGCCTGTAGGTCGGTATGAGATGAACCAAACAGTGATCAGAGAGCCCCAAAGCTGCTCGTGAAACGGAGTGATACGCATCTTTTATTGTGGTGTAACAGTGGTCCAGTATATTACTGTCTCTGGTGGGGCATGTAACGTGCTGTCTGTATTTTGGTAGTTCACGGGAAAGATTTGCTTTGTTAAAATCCTCAAGAATGATTAAAATAGAGTCAGGATACCTTTGTTCTGTTTCAGCTATTTGTTCAG
Organism: Gila robusta; assembly: GCA_030770095.1. Lineage (NCBI taxonomy): Eukaryota > Metazoa > Chordata > Actinopteri > Cypriniformes > Leuciscidae > Gila > Gila robusta. Next base: position 26,140 of record JAVALU010001248.1, read on the forward strand.
CCAGCTGTTGTAGCGCCGCGCTCACGCACGCGTCTGGAGGGATGTATACATTCACGAGAATGAAAGAGGAAAACTCCCGAGGCGAGTAGAAAGGTTTACAGGCGAGTAGAAAGGTTTACGCATGAATCCAGTAAAGCATGTGAAAATACAAATTAACAAATAACAGTGGGCCCTCAGTCCCGTGCAAATAGATGCAGAAAGCATAAAATGAGGTAATGTTGATCAGATCTAGTAAGTGCAGCAAGCTAGAAAACCACCTAATACTGAACAAATAGAGAATTAAGACTGGTGAATCCACAACCTCTAAGGAATAATAGAACACAGATCTGAAACGCTAGACCTCACCCAGGAACCAAAGTTTTGACAAAGTCTTTGGCTTCCTCCGCAGAAACGAAATCCCTCTCAACACCGTTGTATGTGATGCGAAGTCGCGCTGGATGAAACAGACCATATCGAGCACCGGCAATTCTACGAAGTTGGCGTCTGACCTCGTTGAATGCAGCCCGAGCCCGAGCTATCTTGACAGTGTGGTCAGGGAAAACTGAGACGGTCATGCCTCTGACTTCAATCTGTCGAAGCTCTCTAGCGCGGAGCAGAATGTCCACAACGTCATTGTAATAATGAAATCTGCACACAATGGCTCGTGGACGATCACCAGGCTTGGGTTTGGGTTGGAGAGTCCGGTGGGAGCGGTCCAAAAGCGGCTCCTTTTCCAGATTGAACGCTTCCTTCAGTAAGGCGGCCACAGCAGCCGTAGTACAGGTGTCAGGGCCCTCCGGTACTCCCACTATCCTGATGTTGTTACGCCGTGATCTGGACTCCAAGTCTTCACATTTATTTTCCAGCATGGCTATGTTAGCTGTGAGGCACTCAATAGTTGTTTTCATCTCAGCGATGTCATCGGAGCACTCGGAGAGTGTGTGCTTCATCTCTCCGACCGTACCTTTTAGCTCAGACATGGTAGAATCGGTAGCAGCTTTATCATTAGCCAGCTGTGACTTCACCGCTTGCAGGTCAAGCTTAATAGTAGGCAAAGCATCCCCGAGAGTATCCTGGAGTTCCTTTTTAAAAATATCAGCGATATCTTTCCTCACCGAGACCAACAACTCGAGCTTGAGTGCAGCAATGTCAAGGTTGGCATCCGTCGAGGCGACCTCGACCTCTGAGACAACAGATGATCCACTCAAAGATGCGGTCGCAGCTTGCAGACCAGGCCGCAGTTGTGTCTGAATAGTTTTGCGAGTTTTAGAATTCTTTCCAGCCATCTTACGCAGTCCGGAGTTAGACTTTCTAGTAAAAAAATACTGCGGAGTAAAGACTATACTAAATATGTAACGAAAAAGCGCAGAAAAATAACAATATTAACCGAAATCGGCAGGAGCTTACAAACTCACGTCCTACTCCATTGATGCTCGGCAGCGCCCCCAGTTTTGTATTTTTAATCAAATAAATACAGCCTTGGTGAGCATACGTGACTTCTTTTAAAAACATTAAAAATCTTACCGACCCCAAACTTTTGAACGGCAGTGTATATATATGTATTTTGTAAATTTTGTAAATATATATACGAACACCTAGTTTGTTGTGCCTTGTATATAGGCATGTATAAAATAATAACAATAGCCTAGATAGCAGGCAGCCTATAAATCGTTAAAAATTAACACTTCAGTAACACTACACTAGACAAAAATATATTGATTATCATATGTTACTTCAAACGTTTCTATTCGTTATGAAATGAGATGAGTTTGGCGTGAAGCATAATGTTTGGCGTGTTTTGCTTTTCAAACGCACAGCGTGGCTCAGACCCAAACTCAGCGTGTGCAGCGATCGAGCCGCTCCAAACTATGAAACATTATTGTTACATTATAGATCTACGTTTGAGCAGATATCCACAAACACAGTATTTAACAGTAAACACAGGTCTTAACATTAAAATATTCACCATATTAGAATAAACACTCATACTAGCATACTTTTATCTCATTTCATAACATTTTAGTCTGGCACCAGTTTAACTAGTAGCTACAATGTAAAGTTTATGCAACAATAAAACACTTACTATTATGTGTCTTACCTTAAAAATTGTTCTCATAATCAAATCGTCTTCTTCTGAGGTAAATCCAAGGTAAACAGCACAAACAGTCTTCCAAACTCATGAAAAGCAGAGGAATACTGAAGTCGCTGATTCTTTGTTTCGAGCTGATGAGGGCGTTAACAGCTCTGCGTTCCTTCACGTGGATCATTTGCATGAGAACAGCTCGCGCGCGTGGGGGTGTGGTCAAATTAAAGTTAATGAGCTCGGGCTGGAGAAACTGTACATGTCGTTGCTTTCATACGGATTTCTTAAACCGAGAATATTTGTTTTTGATATGATTTACATCATTTAAAAAAGGAGACTTCAAGCTTTGTAAAGACATTACTTTCACGTA
>JAVALU010001250.1:0-175000 GCA_030770095.1 Gila robusta
TCCAATCAATTCCCGAAAACAAAATCAAATCCCATCCTTGATTTAATCGGAATTGAACCAGGAAATCTGTATTGATAGCTGTACCTGTTATGTTCATTAGATGCAGTTTTTGTACAATTTCAAATTAAGTTTTACCTTTTGTACCTTCTGGACTGGATTGAAGTTATAGTTTTAGGGTTGTTATGATAGACTTGATTCAAAATTGTTTTTGGGTTAAGGACTAGCATGTTAGCTCTCTGGATGACCTTACTAAGGGCTTGGCTTCATATAAAAAAAAAAAAATACCATGATTGAGAATGGGTGTTCTGTGAGGGCAGGACTGCACAGCTGCCTGAATCATTCCCAAGGTTATTTGAATCAAGGTTGGGACAACAGGCCCATCCCTTCTTACACACTGACTATCTTTTTTAACTTTTTCTGTTTCTCTTTTTCTCACATAATGTCCTGACACAGAGGGGGATTTCAGATTTCCTCCCAGATCTCCCACAATACTTTGAGCTTGCTGCTTTTAGAGTCCAGGTCATAGAGCATGAAGACAGGGGAGACTGAGGAATTTATCCAAGAACACAGTGTTTTATTCCAACCTTTCTTCTGCTGGACCTTATACTTTCATGTCTTCCAGACCACAAATACTGAAAGTGGATTGCAGAATAAAGCATCCCAGAACAAAGCAGTCTAAATGTCATCTTAGGTTATAGCTCACTTCTTTTTTTGTTTGTGCAAAGCATATTGTTTCTGATGTTCTGCAGAAAAAAAATTAAGCACATGGTGGCAAACTTTGTGAGGTGTTGATAGAAAACAAACCCTGCTTTTGCTCAACTGTGTGAAAATATTTCCTCCAAAAAAAAGTAGGTGAGAAAAGGCATTAAAGTTTGAGGTTGGACATTCTATCTCGTTATTCACATAAATGTTCTGTTAGCTACTCATGTGTGACCTGACCTGAGGATCTTGCTTATCAATAGCTAACTTCACTCTGTCCTGCTTGTTTTGGCCATTCCAGCGCTGCTGTGTGTTGTCAGTATAGTTCATGTGATGGTTAAGGTTGCAGGTAGAAAAAACAAATGACAAAGGTGATAATATTCAAGTAAAACGGCACCAGGCCAATGAGACGCACATGGAAAATAAGTGTTTGGGATTTCGCACACGACTGAAGCAATATTTAGGCGCACCTTTCTTATTAGTCACAGGTGAATACAGCCATATTGGCTGAGCCTGCATGATCTCTAACATCTTCCGTCCTAGTGATTTGCTTTTAAAATAAAAGGTTCTAGACAACGGCATTGAATATATTCCTGCACACTTAAGATAATGATGGAAATTTGCATAAAAAAGATGCACTTTTCTTTTTCCATTTAGTTGACCATTGATTTTTTTTTTAATATATATGACAATTGTTGGATGAATGTGGAGATTTCTAAAAGATGAGACATGAGACACCCGTATCGCTTCACCCATGAAAAGTTATTTAGCAGGTGACCTCATAATATGGCAGGTGCTGTATAAATCTCTCTAAAGCCGTTCTTCTAAATGGTCTGCTCTTTTTGTGCAGCTAAGAGAATCACTGTGTGATATAGCTTCATTTCGGTGGGTCACTCTCGCATTCGATTAGATTACACAGGCCTGGAAAACATTAGATTGTAATGGGCTGGTGAGCTGCTCAGGGGGCAGGAGCTTGAGTGCTTCAGAACGCTATGCTTTGAAATATATTACTGGAATAAAGCACCCTCCTTCAATTCAGTGTATGCAACTATTTTAAATTGTTGTGGTTTGTCAAGTATAGGCATTTCATTCTTGATAACACATGCCGTTTTTTTTTGTATAAAAGATTACTTAGGAATGCTTCACCCCAAAATGAAATTCTGTCCGTTGACTCACCTTCGTGTCATTCTAAACCTGTATGACTTTTCCATGGAACACAAAGATTAATTTTTGAAGAAAATACTGGCACTTTTCCATATTATGAAAGTGAAAAGTTTTTCCATATAACTAATTCACTATATTCCAAGTCTTTTAAACCATGCAATGTATTTTGGTAATTTCGGTAATACTGATAACCTCCACCACAACTCTGAAATTGACTACATAAATCTTGTTGATTATAAAAATGTCATGTTGACAGTATTTGATGGCAAACTTCACTGGTTTTTGCATGTCTTGAAACCAAATGTCATAGTCATAACCACATAATTTCTAATTTGCTGTAAGTTTTTCAGTGAATAACAACTTTGAGTAACACATTTAAGTTTTTTTCTCACACAAAGCAACTAAACCGCTTCAGAAGATGTGGTATATTTAATAAAGATGCCATAAAGACTGTTTATATAATACTTTAATAGTGCTTTATCATTTTAGAGCTTTACAGTCCCAGTCCCCATTAATTTTCATTGTATTGTAGTGGGTAGAGGTCGACCCATAGTGAATTTTATCGATTACTAGGTTGGACCATGCTGGTCCGATAACCGATTAATCAACCCATAGATTGTAAAATGAATACTGAATGAAAACCTACATAACACACAAAAAAGTACTGAACTATATATATATATTAGGGGTGTAACGATACATGTATTCGTATTGAACCGTTCGGTACGAGGCTTTCGGTTCGGTATTCGGTACGCATTCGAACGAACCGAACGATTCGTTGGACCATTTTTCCTGCTGACCAAAATCCACCATCACAACGTTGCGCAACCTCAAATGGCGAACGTAATGAAAGTGGAACGAAACTGCGCTACTCATTATTTTGTGCTTCACGGATCGTTTATCAGTTCGGAGTCGGACCATCAACATCAGTGCAGCGCGAGCTATGAGCGCGAGCCGATCTTGATCAAGCGACACTACTACACAGCGCTGGGAGATCCGGTAAACAAAGCATTTGAATTCGCCACTGAAGTAATAACATGACTGCGAGATCTAGTGAGAAGCATTCAAATTTCTCCGTTATTAACGGATCCAAACAGCGCTGACGTGGAAACCAGGAGAAACATTGTTCCATGAATTAATTAGTTATAGGTTTTAAGTCCACAGATCAGCAACATTCACCATGGATTTACTGTAGTAACACTCACTGTAACCATGGAAGATTGGCAGAAATAGTAAAATGCTTTCAAGTACATCACACATATTTTTCCAGCACTTCAAAACTCAAACACTATCATATTTAAATGTTATTTTTAATGTGATGACCAAAACATTATTTGTTCATCCTTCAAAGATTACCCCCATTTATAAAACTAAAAGTTTCAAGACGTAGGAAAACTCACACTTATTTAAAAATAATTTTTATTTTAATAAATAGGAAATTTCTCTGGCATTTTTCTTTTTGCTGTATTGTATCGAACCGAACCGAACCGTGACACCACTGTATCGTATCGAACCGAACCGTGAATTTTGTGAACCGTTACACCCCTAATATATATATATATATATATATATATATATATATATATATATAAAAAAACGGTACTGTACCATGAAAAGGTACTGTACTCTTTAAATATACAAAAAAAAATAAAAAATAATTATACCTTGATTATTTGTGTTAATTCATAGTGCGTTGACTAATGTTTAGAGATACATCATTAAAATTTTAAGTTCAAGTAAAATTCAAGTAATTGTTGAAATTAACAGTGAACAACACTTTTATTTAACCTTAAGGCTGATTTATACTTCTGTGTCGGACCTACGCCGGAGCCTCTACGCTATACACTACGCGTTGGTTTACATTTATACTTCTGTGTTGTTGTCTGCGTTGGGTTGGTTGGTTGGCTGGTTCATTTGTTTCTTTTAATGGCTGCAGTGAATATATTAACTGCATTTTATAAATTATTTAAAATTAAAAATTAAAAAAAAAAAAAATATATATATATATATATATATATATATATATATATATATATGTATATGTATAAATAAAAAAATTAAAATTATTAAAGCATTAACACAAACCACTGTTTGTGTTATAACATAAAAGCAAGCAGATACTGCGTGCATGGTTTGGCATGACTGCGCGCAAAGTGCGCTCCCTTAATAATTCCTAAAAAGCTGACATCAGTTCATCGCGGTAGGGGAAACACTGATGATTGTGATAGCCTTTATGATTTCTTCAAGCGTTCATATTTAGCCTACCATGTTTACTATGGTAATGGTTAGCGTGCATAGTCTTTTGCATCGCGTATAAATATTTCTACCTTGTACGGTGAACAGAATCCACATCGGATCACAAACAGAAGGAATTCAAACACGAAAGTGAGTTTTGAGGTAAATTATTTTAAAAGTCTTTAATGCTGATGTAAGCTGACAGAATCATCTGGCGCTGCCATCTCCCGACTCAGGTACGCCGCCTCTGTTCGTAACCACTCTGGCCTGCTTTGGACCAAGGTATTCGGCGGGCCAGAAAACCCTGGCCGTTGGCCCCGAGGAAGCCCTGACGAGGCCCGATCAAGCCCCAGAAGTGACAGTAGAAACGCGACTGGCCCTGGCACGCACTAGCACGCCTGCTTTTGGCCAGACAGTGGCCAATACAAAAGCCATAGCATTGAAATTAAACACAAATGTATATTGTATGTATACTCTCTCACTTTATTTGCTTCTATTTTAGAACACTTGATTATTATCTAATCAAAATATGCATTACAGTAATGATGAAAAAAAGGAACTGAAATTAAATGTTTCTGATTTATGTTTCTCTTGGCTGCATGACGATACAGTTTGCTCATGTCACTAGCTTTAAATATGCTTTGCTGCATATCGAATGCGAACAAATGGATACAAACTAATGCAAATATATTGTAACAATCATGACATTAAACATTTGGGTCGGTCTTGCGTGTATTTTTGTCAAATGTTAGCACCCTTTCAGCCTCAACGGCAAACATACTGCTGTTCTCCACTAATGCAAAATCTAGTCAACAATTTAATTACTTTATAATGATATGAAAACAAGTACTGTATACATACTGTTTTGTTGTCTGTTTTAAATCCGTTTCTGAAGTGTCCCGTTCTGTGCAGCATGCAGTCTTGCGTGTCAAAACAAACTCCACAAGGCATCAGTGATGGTTTTATTTTTCCTCTATAGTTCGCTCTTGCACTGTATACTGCCAGCAGACCCTTCTTAGTGCTCTTATACTGTGTAATGATTTTTACGGGTTGTGTGTGAACACACTCTCTGATTCCGGAAAATCACTGGCAGTGTGAATGCACCAAAATCAAACGAAGCCGGGTCAAATCCCGGGTCACTTTATCCGTGTACAGGTCCTTCTCAAAAAACTAGCATATTGTGATAAAGTTCATTATTTTCCATAATGTAATGATAAAAATTAAACTTTCATATGTTTTAGATTCATTGCACACCAACTGAAATATTTCAGGTCTTTTATTGTTTTAATACTGATGATTTTGGCATACAGCTCACGAAAACCCAAAATTCCTATCTCAAAAAATTAGCATATTTCATCCGACCAATAAAAGAAGTGTTTTTAATACAAAAAAAGTCAACCTTCAAATAATTATGTTCAGTTATGCACTCAATACTTGGTCGGGAATCCTTTTGCAGAAATGACTGCTTCAATGCGGCGTGGCATGGAGGCAATCAGCCTGTGGCACTGCTGAGGTGTTATGGAGGCCCAGGATGCTTCGATAGCGGCCTTAAGCTCATCCAGAGTGTTGGGTCTTGCGTCTCTCAACTTTCTCTTCACAATATCCCACAGATTCTCTATGGGGTTCAGGTCAGGAGAGTTGGCAGGCCAATTGAGCACAGTAATACCATGGTCAGTAAACCATTTACCAGTGGTTTTGGCACTGTGAGCAGGTGCCAGGTCGTGCTGAAAAATGAAATCAGATGGAAGCATGAAGTGCTCCAAAATCTCCTGATAGCTAGCTGCATTGACCCTGCCCTTGATAAAACACAGTGGACCAACACCAGCAGCTGACATGGCACCCCAGACCATCACTGACTGTGGGTACTTGACACTAGACTTCAGGCATTTTGGCATTTCCTTCTCCCCAGTCTTCCTCCAGACTCTGGCACCTTGATTTCCGAATGACATGCAAAATTTGCTTTCATCCGAAAAAAGTACTTTGGACCACTGAGCAACAGTCCAGTGCTGCTTCTCTGTAGCCCAGGTCAGGCGCTTCTGCTGCTGTTTCTGGTTCAAAAGTGGCTTGACCTGGGGAATGCGGCACCTGTAGCCCATTTCCTGCACACGCCTGTGCACGGTGGCTCTGGATGTTTCTACTCCAGACTCAGTCCACTGCTTCCGCAGGTCCCCCAAGGTCTGGAATCGGTCCTTCTCCACAATCTTCCTCAGGGTCCGGTCACCTCTTCTCGTTGTGCAGCGTTTTTTGCCACACTTTTTCCTTCCCACAGACTTCCCACTGAGGTGCCTTGATACAGCACTCTGGGAACAGCCTATTTGTTCAGAAATTTCTTTCTGTGTCTTACCCTCTTGCTTGAGGGTGTCAATGATGGCCTTCTGGACAGCAGTCAGGTCGGCAGTCTTACCCATGATTGCGGTTTTGAGTAATGAAACAGGCTGGGAGTTTTTAAAAGCCTCAGGAATCTTTTGCAGGTGTTTAGAGTTAATTAGTTGATTCAGATGATTAGGTTAATAGCTCGTTTAGAGAACCTTTTCATGATATGCTAATTTTTTGAGATAGGAATTTTGGGTTTTCATGAGCTGTATGCCAAAATCATCAGTATTAAAACAATAAAAGACCTGAAATATTTCAGTTGGTGTGCAATGAATCTAAAATATATGAAAGTTTAATTTTTATCATTACATTATAGAAAATAATGAACTTTATCACAATATGCTAATTTTTTGAGAAGGACCTGTATTTTCCGGAATCTCTGTGTGAAAAGGGGCTTAGGACACTTCCAAAAAGTTGAAGAAAATGTTTTGCTTTCTTTTTCTTTGAAGTGTTCTGTCAGCATGAGTATTTGTGTTTGTGCGCACACCCTTTCTCCGCGTCTGCCTTCAGTCCACCCTAGCCTCTCTGATTTAGTGGTCGTGGTTTTAAGGCGTTCTGGGAGGGCCTGATTACCCATACACAGGAAGTTAGAGGTGGGAGAGGTCCCTTCAGAGTTCCATGTAAAAGACTGGTATTTTTGATAAAGACTCACTCGTGCTACACATAACAGACACATCCCTCTCGGCTCTGCCCTGACTGCCGTTGGAAACTGTGTTTGAAAGGTAAGCTCACTGCCTGTTAATTGTCTTAAGGTCTGAGTTGACCCAGGAAGGTTTTTTAGGGCTACGGTTTCGCACATTTAGCGCCATGCAGTCTTGCTTTTGGCAGCTTGCTTGTGTAAAAGCCCTGCAATTGCCATGCTGCATTAAGGACAACCTGGTTGGTGTATGGATATGACGCAACAATTTCTAACAGCTTATTGGAAGCTTGGTGGATTAGACGGAACAAAATATCTCGCAAAGTACTTGGACAAAAGGAATTGGATTGGATGTCACTTCTGAAAAATTCTTTAGTTTATATAAAGTTAAGGAGTCCTGCTGTGAAAAAGACAAAAAACATAAACCGAATCATCCCACAGTTCCACTGGTTTGAGAGCTGAACAATGATGTAACTGACTGTTACTGCATAACCTGCATACACACACAAAATGTGCTGCATCATTCTAAGTTTTTGCTCCAGAGTCTTGAAAACTTTTGAACATTCAAAATAATTTAAGTCGGCTTGCAAACTAATACAATTCAAGCAGTGAATTAACTTATGATATTTGTTGATAAAACAATGAAAATAAAGTTTACACCTTTTAGCATTTAAAGCAACACTATGTCGTTTTTGCGGTTTTTGCTCTCGGGGTCCCCCTACAGTTGGGAAACAGTATTGTCTTCTACTACTGTCGTAAAATCTGTCATGGTTACACCAGGCGATACACGTGTGCATTTGTTGACAAGCCGATACCGTCTTGAGTTCTCACGTCTTGGGCAGACTGCCAGCGTTGCGTGTGAAATGTCTTCATCCCAGGTACATTGGCATATATTTCAGCATGTCATATGAATATAATTTCATGGGTTTTATTTTTTTTCAAACGTCAAAAGATCGCGTAGCTCACGTTTACAAGCCAGCGTCATTATAGTAGCCTATTGTCTACTGTTTTACATAACGGATATGCTAATTCAATTCAATGTTTGTGTGGTAGGTAATAGCCATATATTGTCAATATTATAATATCAAGCTACCATAGATGAATCTGCAAATTTGAAAATCGATTTGCATTATAGCCTGAGGCAAGACACTTTCACCGGAAAAATAAATAAACAAACATGACTATCAGCCTGCAGACATTAGGATAGTTATCCTGAAAGATTATTTATTATAACCATCGTAAACTAGCATGTTAGTGTAGCTACCAGATTGATAATTCGCTACTCTACTAGCATTACTTGATTCATGAAGATAAATGGAGGACCAGATAGATTCCGTAACATGGCCAGGCCATGTTATTCAGCCTTTTACATTTCGCGCGGTAGTCTCCCTGATTTATTTATAAATTTATAAACACTTTATAGATGAGTGACTGCTGCGCTTGTGACAGGGTGCATGTTACTGAAAGAACGAGCATAGAGAGAGAGAGCCGGTCGCGCGCGCGCGCACTCTCACCGTCTTCAAACTGTCTTGCTCTCCCTCCAATAGTGATCCTCGTCCGGTCTTTTAATTTGTCACTCTCCTTTTTTCTTCTTTTAGTCTCCTCTGACAAAACCTTTGCCTTCTTCCTTTTAGTTGTTGCTTCGGTCATGACAACAACATACAGACGGGTATCAAACGCTAGTTGGGCTCTCACGTCAGAATTTGAGGAAGTTGGTGTGGTGGGGGAAGTGACGTATGCCGTAAAGCAGTCGAATTTTGTAGTTTTTTTTTTTGTGCTCTGGTTACTACCCGAAACCCGAAGTTACATAGTGCCAGTAAAAGCGATACAGACACTGTCAGGCTACGGCAGACGTGTCATTCAACCTATTGTAAGTCGATGTACCATCTCAAGGGTCTTGGAAATATATAATGAAGGTTGAAAAACGACATAGTGTTGCTTTAAAGTAATTCGATGTCTTCATGCCATCACTAACTTTAGCTGCAACAGTCAGACATTATTTTATTAAGTTAACATATATTTCATAGCAATCTATTTCAATTTATGATGCTTATAAATATAATAATAGTGGCTGGAGCTAGTTCCAAACGTGACACTACCGTGTGGTACATAAGATTTAAAATAAATTAATAATTTTATCCAGAAAGGATACATTAAATTAATCAAAAATGACAATGAAGACTCCATACATTACATTACTGATATTCTAATTGAAATAAATGCATTTATATTGAATTTTATACAGAAAAAATGTATCATGATTATTTCTGAAGGACTTTGCCATCACAGGACATTCAGGAATAAATTACTTTTTAAATATGTATTACAATAGAGAACTTATTTTAAAATTTTATTATTTTCCACACTGTTTTTTTATTTCTGTTTTGACTGTATTTTTGATCAAATAAATGTGATGAGACTTCTTAAACAAATACATCTTACAGACTTTTGAATGGTAGTGTTACTTACATTGGAACGGTATATCCAACAATTGAATGTGTGTTGCATCACCACGTCTGCTTTCAGTGCAAACAGTTTAATTTACTATAATGGTTGCAGATTAGTTTCATGCAATTCAGTTGCAATTCATGAAGTTGTCTTTAAGACCAGCAGTATTTAGGTGCCAGTGCAGCCACATATTTTCAGCCTGGAACCACCTCTTGGCATTCAATATAAGCAAGGGTAAGACTGACCAGGCTGCTGTTTGATCATTGGGTAAGAAATGGAATGAGTCAGTGTTGGTTGTTGTTTCAGGTTTAGCTGTAAAAAAAGAAAATAGAGCAAAATGAAGATTGAAATGGCAGGTGATTTTATAGGTTGGAATGCAGCAAGAAAGAACTGTTCTTTCTGCTTCATTGATACTGTGTTGGTCTCTATCAGAAGAGGCTACTCAACTATTTACTCTGCAAGGCCAGCAGTGCTTTTCAGAACATTGGTTTTTGAAGCCATCTCAAGGGTGCAAGACAAGGGTAGTCCTCCTCCATGCCATAAACAACGATGACATTGCCCTTATATTGTCACGTTAGTACATCATCATCAAAGCACGCATCAGTACCTGTCATTAATGCTGCATCTGTTTGACACAAAAGTGCGGATGTTAAAATAGCCACAGCTGTATCCCAGAGATCGATTTTTTTTTCTCACAGACAAAGATTTTACAGAGCTATTGGAACAAAACAGAAGGTCTTTGTAGCTTCCCCTCCTTCAAGTCTTCCTCTCTTCACGTGGCACGTTAGCGAGTTCAGGGATTGCCAAAAACTCTTGACGCTCCAGAGCGAAACTCTTGCAAGAACTGCATTGTTCCTCTACACCCTAGGGGACTTTAGAAGGATTTGCATGGTTGTAATGTGGAATGGGGTTGGGTCTGTTGTTCAGAATGCTTTGGAGAGACCCCAGAACTGTTATACAATATTAAACTCATTAGAAATAAACATTTCCTTAATGCTTTTACAAAAAAGCTAGAATACATTCATTTGACTGCCTTTCTGGTCAGTAGCTGCAGTTTATTATTTTAGAGTATTTTGTGTTTCAGGATAGTGACCAATTTATTTTCAATTTTATATTTGTCCAATGCTTTACTGGTTCATATGGACCTTTAAAAAAGTAATGCAGCACATTGCGGTTTCTCACCATAATGTCTTTTCGAAAATGTAGGCTATAACTTTTAGTTTTCGTGTAATGCATTTGAATGAATGGAAAGATAATTTTTTTACCCAAAAAAGGTTTCATTAGAAATATCTTAATTAATGTTTCTAATATGAATAAAAGTTTGGAATGCGCGAGGGCATAATATTACTTTTTTTGGTTGAACTATCCCTAGTCTTCCCTGTCCTTTCAATAATCTCCAGGTCTTTATGGTAAAGCAAAATATTTGATAATTTATTTGGGTTCATTTGTTTAGTTGAATAGCCGTCCAATATTTGGTGAACACCTATCAACTACAGTTGAGTCTGTTTGAATATAAGAATCTGGAGTTTGGTTCATATGAACCACAGTATGGTTGAGTTTGTGGTGAGCACAATATAGAAATCACTTGTTATTAGTTACACTCACTGGCCACTTTATTAGGTACACCTGCTCAGCTACTTGTTAACGTGATCTAATCAGCCAATCACAGCAACTCAATGCATTTAGCCATGTAGACATGGTCAAGACGATCTGCTGAGGTTCAAACTGAGCATCACAATGGGGAAGAAAGGTGATTTAAGTGACTTTGAATGTGGCATAGTTGTTGGTGCCAGATGGGCTGGTCTGAGTATTTCAGAAACTGCTGATCTACTGAGATTTTTACGCACAACCATCTCTAGGGTTTTTAGAGAAAGGTCTGAAAAAGAGAAAATATCCAGTGAGCGACAGAAAATGCCTTGTTGATGCTGGAGGTCAGAGGAGAATGGCCAGACTGGTACGAGCTGATGGAAAGGCAACAGTAACTCAAATAACCACTCATTACAACCAACCAAGGTATGTAGAAGAGCATCTCTTAATGCACAGCACATCAAACCTTGAAGCAGATGGACTACAGCAGCAGAAGACCACACCGGGTGCTACTCCTGTCAGTTAAGAAAGAACAGGAAACTGAGGCTACAATTCGCATGAGCTCACCAAAATAGGACAATAAAAGATTGGAAAAACTTTGCCTGGTCTGATGAGTCTCTATTTCTGCAGCAACATTCAGATGGTAGGGTCAGAATTTGCCGTAAACATCCTGCCTTGTATCAATGGTTCAGGCTGCTAGTGGTGGTGTAATGGTGTGGTGGGATGTTTTCTCTGCACTTCTGGGCCCCATAGTACCAATTGAGCATCGTTTAAATGAGTGGTGTTGCTGACCATGTCCATCCCTTTATGACTACAGTGTAAACCTCTTCTGATAGCTACTTCCAGCAGGATAACGCGTCATGTCAGTGCTCAAGTCATCTCAAACTTGTTTCTTGCACAAGACAGTGAGTTACAGTTAACTATACTCAAATGGCCTCCACAATCACCAGATCTCAATCCAATAAAGCACCTTTGGGATGTGCTGGAATGGGAGATTTGCATCATGGATCTGCAGCCGACAAATCTGCAACAACTGAGTGATGCTATCATGTCAATATGGATCCAAATCTCTGAAGAATGTTTCCAGAATCTTGCTGAATCTATGCCATGAAGAATTAAGGCAGTCCTAAAGGCAAAATGAGGTCCAACCCAGTACTAGCAAGGTGTACCTAATAAAGTGGCAAGTGAGAGTGTATGTGGTGGTGATAAACAGCTTCTAGGGTTTTCACATTGATAACAAAAGTATTTTGCAAACATTGTGCAGTTCAAAACAACATAACATTGTGAATTGAGACTCTAGTGTGACAAAAAAAACAAAAAAAACTTATGGTTCTTTAGCATTTTGTTTTTCCAAATGTTACAAACACATTTACATAAATCATTGTCTTTTGATAAAAGAGTTATTCTTACTTTGTAATTTTAGATTTGTTAGACAGGATAAGAATCAACATTATAGTTTCCTGCAACTGACACTAGATAAGTTTCAGGTTGTTGGCCCAAATTTTGTGTGTTCTGATTTGAAACCATGTGTGGAAAATGGGAGAAATGAGAAGTAGAATCTGCTCCTCTCAGTTCTCTGTTCTTGTGTTTTTATTTTTGGATCGAGAAATGCAGAAGCAATGTGACACTTGCAAGTATGAGCTGCTTTCAATCCTTAAATCTAAGAGAAGTGCTGGCCACTTGCTTTACTAAGGCCCTTTCAGAGTTTTAGTCTTTGATATTTGAATGCTTATAATTGGTTGTACAACAGAATTTATGTATGTATGTATGTGTGTGTGTGTGTGTGTGTGTGTGTGTGTGTGTGTGTGTGTGTGTGTGTGTGTGTGTGTGTGTGTGTGTGTGTGTGTGTGTGTGTGTGTGTGTGTGTGTGTGTGTGTGTGTGTGTGTGTGTGTGTGTGTGTGTGTGTGTGTGTGTGTGTGTGTGTGTGTGTGTGTATGTATGTATGTTTACTTCCTCCTAGAGATTTGAAGTTTTTAAGATTTACATACTGCAGGCTTCTACAGGGTCTACATCCCTTCAGACTAACATCCCTATCAAGCCATCATTGGAAGGTTTGTCTTGACAAACTTTGCTTTACAAGTTGTTGTTTATTTCTGTCATGTTTTTAAGTGCTAGCAAGTTGGAGTCATGTGGTTAGTTTTAGAAAGACATTAAGAAAACATTAATGCTGAGGCCAGCAAAGGGCTTTCAAGCACAAAGTTTGTTTGCACTGTTCTTATTCCATTACGATGCATCTGAGATCACAGAGCAAGAAAGACTAGTTCTGGAAGGCAAATGTTACATGATTCTGTGTAAACCAGTTTAATGCCAGCCTGTGGTGTTAATGATGTTGTTTTCCACATTTTCTAACAGTGTGGATATGTTTTATATCACAACATTTTAGTCAAAACAAATCTGACTCTTTACCTAGACTCTTTACCGTCCCTAAAGTCCCGCCATCGACACTCAGCGACACACCGAAATTATCTTATTCAGTTGCAATAGAGGGCTGGCGACTTCTGGCGACACTGACCGTTGGCGACAGAATGTAGGCGTGTCAAGCTTCACGAGACACTTGACAAAAGCTCAGAAATGTCAACTTTATGCAAATGAGCAGCAAATTTCGAGACCGGACAGAGTTCCGGAGCAATTTCACTGTTTTATGATTTGACTAACTAAATACATGGATATAATAAAATGATGTGTGGAAAAGAAACTGTCGGCAGTCTTAGTGAATTTGATACATGCGTTGATAGTTTGTGTTTTTAATTGTATGATGCAGTGAGCAGTTTAGCACTGCTGCAGTTAATATTACAGTTTTCTTTTATTATTAGGGACAAGAAAATGTATTATTTGTTAAATTCGAATAGTGTTTAAGTGATCTTTGACAGTATGAGTGAGTTTAATTCGTTTAGTGATCAGTTGTTAATCTAGTTAATGATTTAATGCATTTTGCAATTTATATTGCATTTTCAAAAGAAATGGACAGACGTGCAGTCTACCAATAGCATTAGAGCGACAGCACTGGGAACGCTCACAAGCGTCTTTACATACAGCGCCAAAGTCCCTGGTGGTGTGACGGGCTTAAGGAAATGTTAAAAGTCAGATGAGTTAACATACCTCTCAACATTAAAACCTTATATGTACATACTTGCAGGCCCCTTGACAGCTGAGTACTTGTATTAGTGAAGCCTGTCATGTTATTTTTACTAATAGGGAAATAAGAAAGGAACATTAACTGAAGGTTCCTTTCTAATACACATCTGAAGCATCCTCATAAAGCTTCAATATAGAGGGTATGCGTGTGATGTCACCGCCGTGACTGCGGTCGCGCCCACTGAATGGCAAAAAGACTGAGCGGCAGCATTTGGTTTTCAGCGTGAATGCCGAAAAAAACACACAAAACACATCTAAAATAGGAAAGAGCTTTACGATTGACTGTAGGCTACAACTACAATTGACAAGAAATCTGAGGTATATTTTCGTTTCTGACTCTGAGTATTTCATTAGTTTTGTCGGTTGTAATGTTAAATAAAGCTTGCAACGTCAGCGGGAAACTTATAGCTCTTATATTATCCTATCATGCAGTTACCTGAACCACCTCTACTTCTGCACGAGATGAGAGCACATTTTTATCTTTTTCTGGGTCATGAAATAGTCTGCGTTTGTGATATTTCCTTCTTCCTTTCCTGCAAAACGTTCGCTCTGTCTGGATGTGCTTAAATCTGCACTAAGGTTCCTGTCACATTTCACACATACTTCAATAAGCCGAAAGAAAGCAGGTTAATGTGTTTACATGCCGCATGAAATCGTAGTAAAAGGCAAAAAAACTACCTGTGTTGACCGGTTAATGCTTAAGTCGTTTATGACCTTACTCCGACAAAAGAAAACGGGTTTCCGTGTAAACGTGCGACCACGTGCGTTTTCTGCTTATTAAGCTTAATCTGAGGTTTTTAAATAAACGCTGACAAAAACTATACAAGTTTTAGGGCTGGACGATATGATGATATATATAACATTGATATGAGTGATCACCCGGATTTAGACCTACCTATATTGTATTTAGGCCTATGTCAATTGTTCACAGGCAAATTTGCTTTATGCATTTCCCCGGCGTCAAATTCAGGCACATATAAATGTCAGGAAACACAATTTCTGGCTGCATTTCAATATCCATGGATCTTTGGTAAGTTGTAAGGAACACTATATCAAGTCCAACCTTTAGGTTAAACTGATAATAGTTTGTTTTACTCGCGTTTTTGCAGTTTCACCAATTAAATCCAGTCACCCAGCAGCTCTTTTGCCATTCAGTCCGTGTTCCGGCAGGTAAGTGACGTCAATGCATTCCCTCTATAAAATGATATTCTACAGCATCATTATAGAATTAGGAATCCAGGCTGTTTTCTAGTTTCATGCTGTCACTTGTAAAAAAGAAAGTGAGAGGGAGTGAGTTGGATGGTGAACAAACAAGTGGCAGGTGTGACCCAACCTGGGCTTTGCCCTGACATGTAGCTGACAGCGTGTTCTCGGCAGAAAGGCATCCCGACACACCCCTCTTTACGCTGGAGCATTTCAACTGCGACATATGCATACTTGCACATGCTCTCATACTTTGTTATTTCTGTGACCACCTGATACTCTACACTTCCTCTTATCTCCCACATCTGTCTGTAAAGAGGTCCAGGTTTGAGTGCAGGTCGTAACCATCATGTTAACAAAATCCCACAAGCCGACACCCTGACCACACGCCACTGCCAATATTAACCGCACATATACGTCATTGTATCTGCTGGAGGTCACTCATGTGATGTTGTCCTGTTAGATTACATTGATGTTTAATGAGTGCAAAATCACCTTTCTTCTGCCAGTCAAAATCCATTAAATGAATCCGCTTTGCATGTGGCTTGGTTAGCACTGACGATCCTGGTTACTGTGTACAGAATGACCTAAAGACAGGGCTGTAGCATGAGGAGATGGATGGGAATGAGACTTGAGAGGATGATGTCATGCAAAGAGCTATTAGATGGTGAGGGGGAGGTGCCCACATGTGTGTCTTCATGTGTTCAGGTCTGGACAGGCCAGTTCTATTATTATACACTTAGCCGTCATCCCGTCGGTTAATAGCCTTTAAACCCAAACACACAGGGCTGTTTCCTCATGTCTGGTAAAAAAAAGAGAGCTGGTCTGGTTAGATTCAGTCTCATAAAAGTGTGACTAAGGAAAAAAGTTAAATATTGATTAAAGATGCACCGATGCTAAATTTCTCCGCAAATACAGATAGCCGATTATTCAGAATGATTTCTGCCTCTTAATGGAAAAAAAAATCTGTTCCATCTGATTTGGTGCATTACTATAACATTAGAGGTTAAAATTAAGACCAGAGCCCAAAGTATTATATTTATTTTCAGATATATTTACACTGAAAAACTGAAATGTTTGTATACAACTCTGTTGTACTGCACATAAGGTATTTTTCATAAACTAATTTATTCCAACATGCATATATAATTAACAGTAAATAAGCTCTTCTCTAGTGTTTTTTATAGCTAGCTAACGAACTGTGAACATTGCATAACTTTCCTCGGGTAAATGCAACATTAAGTGACATTGTTCACAAGCTGTTTTATTGACATCTTTCACAGTTGAAACAGATTGAGTGATTGCATGAGACATGATAGATTTTGGTAAGTTGTACTTTATCTTTCAACATACCTTTTTGTGTTCATGCATGTTTTTTCATGCTATAACTTGTATTAAAGTGAAAATAAAGTGAAAAAATTTGCGCTTTAACTGAGGTGCTACATTGATCTATCACATTTAAGAGAATAAAAATGCCATTTTGTTTGAGTTTTGTGATAAAATACACAGAATCTGAAAGCTGAGATTGTTTCTTATCAGAAGCAAAAAGCACAAAGCTCTTTGCGATTATTGGATGGGTGGCTCATTACAGATAATTTACGTATTGTATAATTTTACGTATTTATAGCTGTAACCTCATTCATTGGATTAATTGTGCAGCCCTACTGCAGGGTGATTATCATTGATTACTTAAGTTACTTAATAGTAGGTATCAAGTGTTTGAATAGTTGTGAAAAAAAATTCCACAAATAAATCATACAACAATATTATAATTATATTTATTTTTCAAAATAAAAAAGTATTATTAATCAAAGATGATTTGAAATCTGCTTTAGCAGAATTTATATTTCTCAGCATGTAACTTTTGCATTTCTCATAGCTCCCCTGTAAAGTGCGCACCATGTGTCTGTGAGTGTTTTGAGCACACACACGGCGTGCGGCGCTCATCACTGTACAGTCAGGATGGAGTGGCTTTGGCAGGCAGATGCGAGCATGTCACGGTTATTCCGTCTCGGAACGATCTCACACTTTCAAATGATCCAACTGTCAGTTCTCACACACTCTCCAGCTCTGGTCTCCTTAGAGACCACTGATCTAATTTGTTAGCTAGAATACTGAACCATCTCAACATGCTGGTGGGTGATGTTTTCTGGATTGAGTTTTAATTGAGTTAAAAAACTTAAAATGCAAAGGAAGCTGATTGTCACATTTCTAACGAGCCTGGATTGTTTAATCAGGTTTAGGCAAAATTCAGAATATGTACCTCTTCCTACATTTTTGCAAAACTCGTATCAAAAGCGTACCTTTACATTTGACTGCAGTTTTGATCTGAAAGAAACACTAGAAACAGTAAAACAATAGCTTTTATTACTTTCCATACAAATTCTGAATATAGGGGCAGATTATATCTTGATAAAGGTTTATTTTTGCTTGGTTCTTTGCATAATAGTTTGCTACAACCTCAAAATGCTTTTGTATTTGAATACATGACTTGTAAACTAATACTTTCATCAATCCATATGTATGGCTTTTTCTGACATATAAACTTGTTTGCTAGCTTACCTGGGACAGCATTGCATTTGCAACGAGAAGCACCTGGTACAAGACCCATGAAACAAATCATGACTACATGATCTACTAAAAGACTCGTAGACGCAAGCTAAAATTCCATGGTTACTTCAGCAAATGCGTTTTTATCTCACATTTGCTTTTGTTAATACTAGCTATATCTTTAGTGTAGGTGGTACGTTATTTTCAGACACAAAAGAGCATTAACTTTTTAGTTCCACTCACAAGCCATTTAATTTACGAACTGCCACGATATGTACAACCAACATAATGAAATGTTGCCAGATTCAAATTCATCTGTTGTTGTTTATTAAAATTGAACACACTATTAGCACCATGCACTCACTGGCCATTTCGCTTTGAAAGTGTTGCAAAAGGTGCATAAAGCAATGTAATATCATTTTGTAGTTATGTCATCACAGGAACATAATTTCCAATGAACCTGGGTTGTGATTCAATTATATATCTTTACTAATCTGCAGTCCAAGTTACTTGTTTTATGGACTAGTCAGCTAAAATATTTATCCACAGTGTAACATGGCCTCTTCTATTTTGTTTGTTGTTTCTTAGTGATGTTTTCATTTTCTTGCATTAATGATCAACAGGCAAAGACACATTTGATCTATTCTGCAAACATTTTTGACCACTCAATGCTGCAAGTGACCAGTCAAAACCATGTATTCCAGAGAGACATGTAATACTTTTCAATCCCAATGATGAGAACTTTAGGAAAGGATGTTGTGGAGTGAAGAAGCACAAACACTTTGCATGTCTAGATGCTTTAGAAAGCCCAATCTGATTTTGCACCTCATCTAAAATGCAGTGCAGGGTAATGCACTTGGAATTTCAGGCACGTGAGGAATGATTGCTGATGCATTCGCAATCTATGTGAGTTGTGCTGTTTTGCTACGACAGCAGAAGCTTGTGGTCTCGCATTGCTTGGCATTTTTTCGAAACATTATTTCTTTCTGTTCCTGTACAGTTTCTGCGCCTGATTACGTCAATTATCCGCAGAGACTGACCAGTGAGTGATTCAGTTCGGATGGCATTCCCCTATAGTTTGGCCCTCAATGGCATCTCTGTTAAGTCAAGACAGTGACACTGTGGCCCTATGCCTCTGTATGCATCACACTTGCGTGTGTGTGTGTGTGTGTGTGTGTGTGTGTGTGTGTGTGTTTGAGGCAGACAGCTGCTGCCACACTTTGGAGGGGCCTCTTCAATTTCGTCCCACCCTGTACTCACTCCCTCTCCCTCCTTATACACAAACGCATTCATTTTACTTCTCTTGGAGCTGAAGGATTTCGAGAAGAGGACTAAATGACCCGTGCTTGAAACTCAGTAGAAGTGTAAAGGAATATTACAAAATGGTCAATTTGAATGTCTTCAGGATTTAAAGTGACCAGCTGTGGATGCCCTGTTGTTCTTTGGGAAACAGAGCATCTCACGTGTGCTCCTCCTTAGATCAGTCTTCATCTGAGAGTCTTGGTTTATGTGCTTCTGCTGGCTTTCTGACATTAAACAATATGGAACAGGCACTCGCAACAGGTGGCTAAACACTACGCTCCCTGCGCTGCATTCAGGAGCCGGGACTCAAGGTAGGATTGACGTATCACCAAACCAAAGTAGCATGGCTGGATTGGTGTCATGTGGGAGTGTTATTGTCTGAAATGAGGACATCTTACTTTACTGACAAAGGCGAATATGTCGGCTAGATACCAGCGTTGTAAAAGTGAGAGAGAGAATGAGATAGAGTTATTGCACAAATGGAAGAGTGGTGTTTATGGCTCACTCAACTTGGCCACTTTCCTCCAAAAATGAAGACATTTCTCCACCGAAATGAAACAAGGCTGATATTTCTATCCCCTTCAGATTTCTCTGCAGCTGCCAGAAGAAACAGTTTAAATCTATTATTGTACTTGTATTTATTTTGAAATTTTACCCTGGCCTGGACAGAGTAAAGTTTACTTTTTTTAGTGGTCAGTTATAAGATTGTCCAATATTCAACAATGATTATATATATATATATATATATATATATATATATATATATATATATATATATATATATAATATATATAGGTTTCAAATATTGAAAAAAATAATGAAAAACTTTTATACTATTTTCGACTCAATAAATGTCATGTGGTGTAACTATAAAGGTAAAATTATAAAAATGTTCCCTAAATGTTAATTACATTTTCTATTTATTTTATAACATTTATATCTATTTATTTTATAATAACATTTTCTATTGTTAATTACATTTTAATTTTTCAACTTTTCAGTGTAAGAATGATATATCACAACCAAGCTTGCTATGTCATAACGAGGTTGAATTATCAGATATTTTAAGACACTTACTGACCTTGCCACTCTACAGGGGTCCTCTCTGTCATTTCCTGTTTTATTTTCCTGTTTTTATTTTTCCTGTTGTTCATAATAAAAGTAAAAGGTGTATTCAAGCCATTGTATGGATGAATTGCATTTATGATGTTTTAGTGATGTTTAAAGTCGATTTTAAAAAAATAAAATAAATGATTTTGGACCAAAATAATTTAACTGACAATTAAATACTATTTTATTGATTTATTACATTTTCTGTCTTATTTTGTTGGTTTTAAACTTATCAGTGTTCCTCTTGTTTGACTCTGGTTCTGCTGAATGTTCACGGTTCACTGACACAGTTCTCTGGAAGATCTTGTGTTCCGCCTGTGTCGCTGTACCCACGTAAGATGATCCATGTGACAGGTTAGCCAGGGCTCTCTTCTGCTAGTAAACATGCACATGCACACACTATCTGTGTAATCTGAGCTGTGAATACTTTGTTTTGAAGCGGCGTGTAGAATCTAAGAGGCCTTTGTGTTGGTTTAACTTCAGTAGAGGAACAAAGCTAAAGATGTTAATTGTATGACTTGTTCTGTCACACTCCTTCTGACACGTTTTTACCTTTTACTGTTTAATCCTGATTCTATATTGCAATCAGAATGTTCTACAGAGTGAAACCGTCTCAGCCTGAGACTTTTGAGCTTTCCAAACTTAACTTAATATGGGTGACATGATGCTCGGATGATACTTCACTGGAAAATTTAGGTCACGTCACACAATTAGGTCTATCATGCTGATCAGTTGTTTAGTGTCATGTTGTGTGTGTGTGTTTGGTTTGACGTGGCGGGGCTGTTGCCGTGCAGTGGGGTGATATCCAGAGGGCCAGAGCTTGGCTCTCTAACAAAGAGAACCCTGTGGATGGAAAAACAGCTGAGAGGGGGTGAGAGAGGGGGTAAAGTACAGCATTGTTAATCCCCTCCAAACCTGATGGTAAAAAATAAACAACACAGATTGAGCATTCCTGGCAGTCTGGCGGGTTAATTACAGAAGCCAGTGAATGCCTTTCTTTCTCCGGGTTAATTTTTTAATCTAGTTTAAGACAGTGTGGCCTGTTGACAAAAAAAAAAAAAAAAAAAATATATATATATATATATATATATATATATATATATAATGTAATTCAAGAGTAGTATTTTATTAATTAGTGGGTGCTTGCCAAAGGCAAAGCCCCAACTATTACTATTCCTTTTTTTATTCCGCCAAAAGTTTGACGCGCAACTCCTCCCGCAGCTTTTGTCACAGACCCATGAATGAGGCATCAAATCGTGCGGATTATTCGGGAATGGTGTGCTATGACTTTTATAAGCGATGGGGGGTACGATGTTCGCCCCAGGGACGAAAAAACGGCCAAAAAATCCCATAGACTTAGACTTAGACATAGCAGGAGCTGCCCAAATTTTCCCCATTGAAAATTTTCTAGGTTAAATTCTTATTATTCCAGGAAAAAGTTTGGCGCTCTCCTCCTCCCGCAGCTTTTGTCACAGACCCATGAATGAGGCATCAAATCGTGCGGCCTATTGAGGAGAAGTGTCCTATGAGTTTTATAAGAGATTGGGGGTACGGTGTTTGCCCCAGGGGTGAACTGACTTCCGAAAAATCCCATAGACTTAAAGGTGCAGTGTGTGATTTTTAGCGACATCTAACGGTTCGGCTGCGAGTTGCACTAAGGGCTCAGCCCACTGCTCATCCCTCCCTTTCGAAGAAGCTACGGTGGCTAAAGTTGGACAAACATATCGTCGTCTGAGACAGCAGAGAATAGCCAGAGTAAGCCAAGAGTGTGTAACATTTTCACTGTTTCTGTACCACAGTCCATTATAAACCACATCATGGATAAAGTTTACAAAGCCATAGTCAGGTGAGGATCAAGGGTTTTAATATATAATAATAGTAATCAGCTGATTGTCTCACAAACGTAACCAGCACATTTCCCCCCACATAGCAAACCCATAATACAGCGAGGGAGAAGAACCACATGAAACTATATATTTTTTCTAACAGGGTAGTAAAAGTTTAGCTGGCTAAATATGAGCTGTTACTGTGGCTGAGCTGGTTAAAGCGTAAAGTCTTGTTTAAACTCGACGCGTCCGCATGAGCCCAAAGGTCCGCACGGCAAAAATGGCATGATTGTAACAGCGCGCGCGCCTCCGCATCCCCTAGACACCATTTACTACACACAATAGGCTTTTTTTTCTCTGATTTTGAAAACTCTTCGCGATCGACTTAAAATGCTTCCAAGATCGACATGTTGACCGCGATTGACGGGTTGGTGATTCCTGTAACATTACTGTTTTACGGTCAATGACAAGAGTACTAATCAGCTGTCTCACGAACGTAACCAGCACATTTATCCCCACATAGCAAAGCCATAACACAGCGAGGGGAGAAGAACTAAGTTACATGAAACAATCCAACTACATATTTTACAACACTGACAAGGGAAAAGTCAATACTCACGGTGTTTATGGCTAGCTTCTAGCTTTCTGCTGCTTCTCTTTCAAGGTAGTGACGAAACGCACTCTGTAGCACTGTTTGTTCGCTGTCGGCTACGGTAGAAACATGACGTCACAATATGTCGACCTTCATAGAAGGGGGTGCCCGCGGTTATGTAGATATAAATGTCTCATTCTAAGGTAATAAAAACATTACGGTTTATTAAGTAAGTTCTTTATACACCACTGAAAACATAGTTATGGATGTCATATTGCATTTCTGTTAATAGATACTCAAAATTTTTACACATTGCACCTTTAACATTGCGACAAACTTTGACGACTCAAAGCTCCGAACGAGGATTTCACAGAAACGTGTGATTTGCCACATTTGAAGAGACTGACAGGCTCTGTAAGAACATACCTCACAATGAGGTATAAGTTGCACCCCTGGGGGGCATGAGCTACCCAAAGTTTCCCCATTGACTTACTATGGTGTAGGACGGCCCATGAAATGCATGCGTTTCTCCTACTATGGAAAATTGCATAGGGATTTTGTATTGAACATATCTCTGGATCACAGTGTCATAGAGACAAGGGGGCGGGCTCATTTTACTCAGACGACCAATCAGTCTCTCAGGGTCATTGTGAAGCTATCAACCCGTGCCCTAGCAACCATTTTGAATAGAAGTGTCATAGAAACAAAAGGGTGGTCTCGTTTGACTCGGGGGAGCAAACAGGCAATCATGAATCACCTCAACACTTCCTAGCCCCTCCCTAGCAACCATTGTCGAGCATCTTAGCAACCAAAATCCATAGAGGGATATCTTCCATTCTGAATATCACAGGGGCATGGGGGTTGGTTTATATCATTCCTACTGACAAGCAGCCTTTGGAGTTTCATCATTGGCAGCTCTCAAGCCCCTCCCTAGCAACTAAACAGAGTACCCTAGCAACCATTTAGCAAGACCTTTATCTCTCCATCAGAACATCATATAGAGATGGGGATTGGCTCGTTTGTTTCGGTTGGGAAACAGTCTGTAAATATCACCATGGTAACTGTGTAAACACACCCTGGCAACCGTTTAGAGCTACCTAGCAACCATATTGCAACATATAGAAGCCATATTTCAGCTCCACAACATCGTACAGACATGTTTGTTGGCTCGTATGCAATCATGTACAACACCCTAGCAACCGAGTGGCGAGTTTTGCCACTGCAAGCACCCACTCACATTTTCTTCAGGAAATGTACATTCTAGTAATTTATTAATATTATTTTTTAACTTTATCTAACCTTTTCTTCTGGCTGATCATTACCATACAGCATAATTATTTATTCTATCCATCTTTATGTGAATCGATGTCTTTTCACACTTCCTTTATTCACTCCACCTGATTAATTTAACCTCTCATTCTTGTGATTCTTTTCATTTTCACATAATGTTGCCCTCTTTTGTTTTGTTTCCACCATGTTTTACATCCACCCATCTGATAGATGGATTCATGTAGACTAGTTTTCAAAGACCCCATCACTTTTTCACAATCCGTGACATTTTGAACTTGTTTTTTATGTAAACCATGCATTTGCATTTTCCCATAATTTAAAATCAGGGGAAAAAAACATTTTATCATAGCTTAAATGCATATTTAAGCTGTAATTGTCAATTTCCTCTTTTAGCATAAGTGCTTTGCAGGCTTTTGGGTGGTTTTATATTAAAATATGTCTGCAGAGAGTTTAGCCAGTATCTCCGGGCAGTTTTTTGTGTGGATTCTTGCCAGACTGAGTCGGTCAGATCCCACGGTCGCCACTGCATGCGGCTAGATCAACAGGATCGGGTGTCACTAAAAGGCCTATAATGACTTTTAGGACTGAAACATCTCACAATGCTTTTCCTGCAGTTAGTTGGTGTTCATTTGGTACAGTTCTCATATAATAAATTTGCATAACAACATGCTTATTCTAGAGAGACCAGTCTGAAGAACTGTTTGTAGATGGTGGATATGTTAAACAGTCTATAAACTCCTTCCTGTTGATCTGTTTAATACATGTACAGTCCCTGACAAAAGTCTTGTCGCTTGTGTACAAATTGACCTGAAGTGCCGCTGAAATATATTTCTAATCAAGATTTCTTTACAAGAAATGGCTCAATTTAATCCCAACAGCTTTTGTAATAATGCTTCAGTGCAAAACGAAACTGTCAAAAAGTATTCTAATATTCACAGCTTGGTAAAGCCCATTGAGTCAATTTTTGCAAAGACATAAGTGTTGTCGCCTTGTCATTTGAGCTTCACGTGTGACTAATAATGGATCAATTAGGTCTCAGGTGTGTATAAAAACAACCCCAGTACACTAGACCTTCACATCAACTGCAACTAGACCTCTGCAAACATGCCTAAGATTCACCCTGAGACTAAAGTTTTGATTATCAAGAGGCTGAAGACCAGATCCACTGCTGATGTGGCAGACACCTTCAATGTGTCTCAGCGTCAAGTACAGAGGATAAAAAAAACATCTGAAGACCCTGGAGACTTTTTTGACAAGCCCAGGTCAGGCTGACCCCGCAAGACAACTGCTCGAGAGGACCGTTTGTTGGCTCGAAAATCCAAGGCTAGCCCATTTTCCACTGCAGCAGAGCTCCACGAGACCTGGTCACCTGAAGTCCCTGTGTCAACCAGAACAGTTTGTCGAATTCTGTCTCTAAATGGCCTCCATGGTCGAATCAGTGCCCAGAAGCCAGCACTAAACAAAAGACAATTGAAAAACCTTGTGGCATTTTCCAAGGCCCACAGCCTGCTAAAAGGATGGACGCTGGAAAAGTGGAAGAAGGTGGATTTTTCAGATGAATCTTCTGTTGAATTACACCACAGTCGCCGCAAATATTGCAGGAGACCTACTGGAGCCCGCATGGATCCGAGATTCACCCAGAAAACAGTGAAGTTTGGTGGCGGAAAAATCATGGTCTGGGGTTACATCCAGTATGGGGGTGTGCGAGAGATCTGCAGGGTGGAAGGCAACATCAATTCTGCAGCAGGATGGTGCTCCATTGCATACTTCCATCTCCACATCAAAGTTCCTCAAGGCAAAGAAGATCAAGATGCTCCAGGATTGGCCAGCCCAGTCACCAGACATGAACATCATTGAGCATATGTGGGGTAGGATGAAAGAGGAAGCATGGAAGACGAAACCAAAGAATATTGATGAACTCAGGGAGGCATGCAAGACTGCTTTCTTTGCTATTCCTGATGACTTCATCAATAAATTGTATGAATCCTTGCCAAACCGCATGGATGCAGTCCTTCAAGCTCATGGAAGTCATACAAGATATTAAATTTGGATCTCACTGCACCTCTACTTAATTTGCTGACATATTTTTGTATTTGCAGTAAATTTGTTCAATTTCTGTATAAGCGACAAAACTTTTGTCTTGCCAAAATTTGACCTTTCTGTCTTGTTTAAATGATAAATCTTTTTTCAGTGAAACTAATTTATTTCAGTGCATTAAACATCATTTGGGAGGGTTTTAGCTTTTCATATGAGCTATTTCTAACACCAATTGATTAATTAAAAGTCAGGTTAATAGCAGGTGTTTCTACAAAATAGATAAGCGACAAGACTTTTGTCAGGGACTGTATGGATAGTATGAGGAGGAAACAAAACAAAAAAGTGGGAAAAAATCACAATGTTCAATATGGCCGCTGTAAAATAAAAGTAATGACTTAAAATAGTCTTTTTGATTTACAGTTATGGATTTAGCAGAGTCTTTTATCCAAAACGTTACCAAGATGGCTGTCAATTGAACTGACTTGACCCAATGGTACTTATTAGTGAAATTGGTCAGGAGAATGGATTGGATTCTCCATCCAGACATGGTAGTACATGCCTAGTAATTTAAATGGTTCTCCTCTCTCCTTTCAGGCATGGAAGAAGCGATGGTTTGTTCTGCGCAGTGGGAGGCTGACTGGAGACCCAGACGTGCTGGAATATTACAAGAATGACCATGCCAAGAAGCCCATCCGCGTGATCGATCTGAACCTGTGCGAGCAGGTGGACGCTGGTCTTACCTTCAACAAGAAGGACCTGGAGCACAGCTTCATCTTTGACATCAAGACTATCGACCGGATCTTTTACCTGGTGGCAGACACTGAAGAGGAGATGAACAAGTGGGTGCGCTGCATCTGTGATATCTGTGGCTTCAACCCCACTGATACGGAAGGTAAATCATGCCAAATGCAAACACACACCAGAGATATCTAGGGATTAGAATTATAAGGATTTAATTATGATTTCAAACGGTTTCATTTAACAATTCTTTAGTACTTTTGAGGAAGATATGTATAAAACTGCAAAAATATTGCAAGTTTTGCAATTGGAATTTTTGCCCAAGCTGTCCCTTTCATGATGGGCCACATATTTTCAATAAGAGACAGATCTGGGCTGTAGACAGGCAGTCAAGCACATTCACTTTACTGTGTAGTGTGTCTGAGAAACCACTCTGTTGTAGCACGTGTAGAATGAGGCCTGGCATTGTCTTGCTTCCCAGGAAAAATGTCTTGATGGCAATATATGTCAAGTCACCTTCATTTATATAGCGTTTTTAACAATATGGACTGTTTCAAAGCAGCTTTACAGTGATAATAGGAAATTAAAGTAACAGAGATTGTTTTCGCTTTACAGCAGCTCAAAATTAAAGTTATTGTCCAGCTATTGTCACATAGCCACGTGAATCGGAATTATCCCGACAAAGTTTTATCTGTACAAAGGTAAAGGGAAGGAGGCCTTCACAGGGGAGAGACTAGTGGACACTTCAGGGATGCGTTGTCGTCGTGTCCAGGCGCAGGTCCTTCATCCTTGCCATCCTTCTTATGATGTACGAAGTACATCAGGATTTATGGGAAGTGTTCCCGGTTCCGGCTGATCTAAACTATGCAGCCTAACATTGAATTATAGAAGTCTATAATGTGTTATGTGTATGCTAAGCCAAAGAGATGTGTTTTTAGTCTAGATTTGAACTGACAGAGTGAGTCTGCTTCCCGGACAATGTTAGGAAGATTGTTCCAAAGTTTTGGTGCTAAATAGGAAAAGGATCTACCGCCAGCAGTCGATTTTGATATTCTAGGTATTATCAACTGACCAGAATTTTGAGATCGCAATAGACGTGAAGGACAATAATGCGTTAAGAGCTCGCTCAAGTACTGGGGAGCTAAACCATTTAGTGCTTTGTAAGTAATCAGTAATATTTTAAAATTTATACGATGTTTAATAGGGAGCCAATGCAGTGTTGACAGAACCGGGCTAATATGGTCATACTTCCTGGTTCTGGTAAGAACTCTAGCGGCTGCATTTCGGACCAGCTGTAGTTTATGTATTTTAAACGTGCAGGGCAACCACCCAAAAGAGCATTACAATAATCTAGCCTTGATGTCATGAACATCAATGAACCAATTGTTCTGCATTTTTCATTGAGAGCATATGACGTAATTTAGATATATTTTTAAGATGAAAAAATGCAGTTTTACAGATACTAGAGACGTGACTTTCAAATGAAAGATTGGTATCAAAGAGCACACCCAGGTTCCTAACCGACGACGAGGACTTGACAGAGCAGCCATCAAGTGTTAGACAGTATTCTAGGATATATTACGTAAGGAATTTTTTTGTCCAATAATTAGAATCTCTGTTTTTTCAGAATTAAGTAGTAGGAAATTACTAGTTTTTATATCAGCTATGCATTCCGTTAATTTTGTGGATTGGTAAGATTCGTCAGGGCGTGAAGAAATATAGAGCTGAGGATCATCAGCATAACAGTGAAAACTAATGCCATGCTTCCTAATGATATCTCTTAAGGGTAGCATGTACAAAGTGAACAGCAACGATCCTAGTACTGAGCCTTGTGGTACGCCATACTGAACTTTTGACCGATAAGACATCTCTTCATTTACTGCTACAAACTGATAACGTCAGATAAGTATGATTTAAACCATGCTAGTGCAATTCTACTAATGCCAACATAATTTTCAAGTCTATTTAAAAGAATGTTGTGGTCGATAGTGTCAAATGCAGCGTTAAGATCGAGTAGCACTAATAGAGAGATACAACCACGATCAGATGATAAGAGCAAATCATTTGTGACTCTAATGAGAGCTGTCTCAGTACTATGATACGGTCTAAATCCTGACTGAAAATACTCTTTCTAAAAAGGAACATAGTTGTGAGGATATTGCCTTTCCTAGTATCTTTGACAGAAAAGGTAGATTCTGAGATTGGCCTGTAATTGACTAATTCTGTAGGATCAAGTTGCAGTTTTTTAACAAGTGGTTTAATCATAGCCAGCTTAAAGGTTTTTGGTACGTATCCTAATGACAAAGTTTAGTTAATGATATTAAGAAGAGGATCTATGACCTCTGAAAGCATCTCTTTCAATAGTTTAGTCGGTATAGGGTCTAACATACATGTTGTCGATTTAGATGATTTAACGAGTTTATAAAATTCACCCTCTCCTATAGCAATGAATGAATCAAATTTTTCATCAGTGAGACTGCACTGTCTGATGCAATACTGTAGTAGACGGTTGCATAGTTATAATTTTCTCCATGATATTATCAATCTTGTAAGTAAAAGTTCATAAAGTCATTACTGCTGTGCTGCTTGGAAACGTCTGGTGTTGAATCTTTATTTTTAGTTAATTTAGCCACTGTTTCAAATAAATAGCCTACCTAGGGTTTTGTTTATTTTCTTCTGATAGGGTTGAAAAATAAGCAGATCTAGCAGTTTTTAAGGCCTCTCTGTACGCAATCGTGCTCTCTTTCCATGAAATGCGAAATACCTCTAGTTTTGTTTTCTTCCAGTTTCGCTCCATTTTTCTGGCTGCTCTCTTAAGGGCCTGAGTGTGCTCGTTGTACCATGGAGTTGGAGTATTTTTTTAATCTTCTTTACGCGCAAAGGAGCAACTGTGTCTAAAGTGCTGGAAAAGAGAGAGTTAAAAGTTTCTGTCGCAATATCAAGTTCTTCTAAGCTATCTGGGATGCTGAGATGATGAAACTGATCAGGAAGATTATTTATAATGCAATCTTTAGTGGCAGAAGTCATAGGTCTAACATATTTGTAACACAGAGTCGGCTTTGCAGCCTTGGCTAAATGTAATTTACATGAGACTAGATAATGATCTGAGATGTCATCGCTCTGCTGCAGAATTTCAACGGAATCAACATTGATTCCATGTGATAATATTAGATGTAGAGTATGATTACGACAAGTAGGTCCTGACACGTGTTATCTAACTCCAATAGAGTTAAGAATGTCTTTAAATGCCAATCCCAATGCAACTTTCAGGGTTCCCGCGGATCCTTAAAAAGAATTAAAAAGTCTTAGATTTTTAAAATATAAGGCCATAAAAAGTCTTATAAAGTCTTATTTTTACTTATGAAAGGTCTTAAATTTTAGATGACACTTCGACTTAGACATATCTAAATGTTTTCCAAATTAAACCTATCTAATTAGCGTAATTAGCGTATTATTTTTTATTTTTCTATCTTTGTGGATTTGCTTGTTCACGTGACAATTCGCATCACATTCGCGCAGGGGCGTCATGCAAGCCAAAATTCTGGGGGGGCACAATCTGAGACGTTGCAATTGTTTTCTGACGGGTGATATGGATCATGTTAGGAGGGGTCAGGGGGTTTCTCCCCCTGAATTTTTTTTAATTCTGGCTGCTAAACATACCATTTCAATGCAGTTTGGGAGGGACAGAAATACCTTAACGGAGCTAGCCTCCTCTATCTGAGGACTAAGTTAAAGTATCCATTTTGTAAGTTTATGTAAAAGACAGGTTGATGAAAGAACTGTAAGCTCAAATTCAAAAGCTTTTGAAGTCTACTTCATTAAAGCATGTTTACACACACACTTACTGTACACTTAGGCCTACTACACATGATTTTAAAAACAGTACCATTGCAGTTTTTATGTTATGATTTTAAATTGGTATGTGACCTAAGAACGATCTTACATTAAAGGTACATAAAGGTGCTGAGGTCTGACTTTGTGGTGCTCTGAAATTAAGTTATTTTAATATTAATATGCGATGAAGGACTTTGAAAGAAGTTTGACAGATTTCAGTGCTGAATAAGGTTAACACTACCCCGTTTATTTGAAAATGGTTAATATTTGACAGAAATGTAAAAAAGTAATCAAATCAAATGTAATATGTAACATTACTTTAGTAAAATCATTGAAATACTGTAGTTACACTGTCTCTAAGCCTACATCACGGTCATAGCGATCTGTATAACAACTATGCTGTAGCTTTCGAACGGGTAGCCTATCTTTTTTCACTGCATTTGAATTAGCTGCCTGATCCGTGAAGAACCGTGAATAACAGTCTATGGGAGAAACATCAAGTCGATGCCTTAATAACGTTAGGTTGGATTTTGCAGTTAGCCTACAACAAATTTAACACCCTCGTTTCTATGAAACTGAAAACAATTGAACCAGCTGGAGACTTTGACACAAGACAAAACAGAACAGATGTTTCAAAACCGATCAGATAACGTTACTATAACGTTACACTGACACAACTTAAGTTAATGCTCTGAATTCACAGCTAATATCAAATCCATAACTTTTTGATCAAGTTAAAATTTCCAGGTCAACCACAAATAATCCCACTACCTTTTAATATCATCCGATAACTAATTCAATGCTGATTTGTTGCTTTGCCCACTTACCACTTCAAGATCATCTGTAAAACATTGCCGAGACGAGTGAGTTGCTTGAACAAACACAGCAAAGATTCTAGAGTGCTACGCGCGTAGCGCTCTAGATTTGATATACACAGACACCATATTAGGAAAAAGGGGCGGGCTGATGCTGACCGATTTATTACACATCCAGAAGAATACATTTGAGTCGTTATAGGCTCTGGTAATTATGGAGCATAATAGGAATAAAGTTTTGACAAAAAAATTATCAGGGAGGAAAAATCTGAGGGGGCACGTGCCCCCTCACTTTGAATGGGCATGACGCCACTGCATTCGCGGCAGAATAATGTCCGTCTCCTGCACGCGAGAGAGGAGAGAAGAAGAAGAAAGTTGGCAAATGTCAGTTCAGTTGTAAGTTCATTCTTTATGTGCGTAGGGGTGTGCGATGTGTATTGTCTATTATGATATTGTAATCGTTGTTTTAACGATGTACGAGGCACTGTGAGCTGACATCGCATTTGTCTCTCATGCTTTCACTGCGTGATGTGTGCAGTTATAGGTATGTCCCCAAATTAGTTTTTGTCTTATATTTATATCATATTATGTTCTTATATTAGAATATCACATCAGTAAGAGTGCCGTTTTCCCGTGCACAAGTGTGATATTTATGTTGTTCAATAGTTAAATTAAAAATAAATTAACATAGTGAGTTACTTTGTAGACACCATATTGTCAATATTGTTTGTTTTCCCTTTATTTCGCCGACTAGAATTTCAAAATGAAACCGTAGCAGAGTCTCAATGCAACAGACAGCGATGATTTATTGACTGAAATCCGCGTTTTGAAGGAATCACTTGCTCCTTTCCCGAATGAATCAGCCGTTTGAACAAATCGGTTGAATGAATGAATCCCTCAACTCGCTTATTAAGACAGTGACTTGCGCCGCCTACTGGCGATTTTAGTTTCATATTTAAAGTACCCTTTAATTAAAACGTTAAAATTAGAAATCATTTCATATTTAAATATTGAATATTGATTTAAAAAAAACTATGTCATGGCTTTATTTATGCAATTGTAAATGGAGTGTAAATATTAATGCCACTTCTGATGCCGCTTCTGTGTCACCTCTGCACTGCAAAGATGGATTTTGATTGAATGATTTAATTTGACTGGTAACAGTGGTACTGTATAATTATTGTGTAATTAAGTATTATTGTATAAATAAGTATAATTACTGTATAATTTAATTTGAATAATTTGAATGTTAGTATTTGACATAAAAGGTGATGCATAACTCTAAGTTTAGACAAAATGTCCATATATAGGTGAAAATGCCCCTGGAAATTAATTTAAGGTGGCAAATATTGCACATTAATTAATCATTTCTGTCACTGCTGTGAACTGACCACTGCATAGAATATGAAAAATATGAATATCTTCGTGAGTCTGCTGTCAACAACAGGCCTATACCAGCCATTGCACCAGCACAAAAACACAATCAGTAAAATATCTAATTATTATCAACAAAACGTTGAAAATATCGAGATATATTTTTGTCAATATTGCGCACCCCTAATGTACGGTATTAATTTTGATTTCTTCAGGTCTTAAAAGGTCTTAAAAGCCTTAAATTTGACTTTAAAAAGTGTGCAGGAACCCTGTCTTTTTCGTTATCTACTTGTATATTAAAATCACCAACAATTAGGACTTTATCTGCAGCCAGTACTGACTCTGATAGAAAGTCAGCAAATTCTATGATAAAGTCTGTATGGTGGCCTGTAGCCAGCACAAATCTCAAATGTGATTTATCGTTTACACTAGATATTGTTACATTTAGCACCAACACTTCAAACGAATTATATTTGAAACTAGACTAATTCTGAAAATATTACTATAAATTACGGCAACACCTCCCCCTTTGCCTTTCATATTTATAACCGTAATCTTGGGGGATGCACTCATTTAAAGTAATGTAATTGTTTGGTTTTAGCCAGGTTTCTGTCAAACACAGCACATCTAGGTTATAGTCTGTGATCATATCATTAACGATAAGTGCTTTTGAAGTAAGGGATCGAATATTCAGTAACCCGAGCTTTATCATTTGTTCATTTGTATTATATCTGTTTTTTATTTGTTGAACATCAATTAAATTTTTACCCTTAGATAGGCCAGAGCAAATTACAGTGCCTGACATCATACTTGCGAGTTCACACACCTCTTTAACATTAATTTTAGTGATCTCCGACTGGCGAAGTCGAACATCATTAGTGCTGACATGAATAATAATCTTAGAGAATTTACGATTAGCATTAGCCAGCACTTTTAAATTTGCTTTGATGTCAGGCGCTCTGGCTCCCGGCAAACATGTGACTATGGTGGCTGGTGTCTCTATTTTCACATTCCGTGTAATAGAATCGCCAATAACTAGGGCACATTCAACAGGATTCTCAGTGGGTGTTTCACTGAGTAGGAAGAATCTGTTTGATGTTGTAATCGGAACGGAAGAGCAGTGTTTTTTCCCGCGACTACACCGTCTCACGGTCACCCAATTGCCCTGCTGCACGGGCTCTACAACAGCCGGAACCGAACAATGTACAGTGTTCTCTAAGCTAATCGCATCCAAAGTAGTATCTAAAGCCCTTGCACTCTTACAATTAACCTCAATTAAAGTTTGGATGCGTGTCTCTAGTTCCGAAATCTTCTCCGCCAGCCTGACTATCTCCCTGCATTTATCACATGTAAATCCTGTGCTGACAGAGAAGGCTATGCTATACATGTTACATGAAATGCAAGTGACAATAAGAGGATATGATGACATGACTCACCGTGTTTGTTTGACTAACTGATACTCACCAGTTGTTTTGATGGATTGGTCAAAGGCGTGAGCAAAATAAATAAATAAATGAGCGCACTGATGGCACGCTAACAGGCTAGCGAATTACTACTGTGTTGTGTTAGCAACGATTTATTCAGCAGTATAAACTGCTAAATAGCAGTTATGTCAAAACAGCAGTATAAACAACAGAAAATGCTAGTAAATAATGATTCAAAACAAAGATATACAAGGCTTACAGATGCAAACCAACTCCGCAGCAGCAAGGCAGACAGGAGCAATCGAGCAATCAGTCTCTGTACAATCCCAACGTATGCCTCCATGTCAATGGTGCCTTCACACATATGCACATAAGTCACCCATGCCGTTTGTACTGATGCACCCCCATACCATGACAGATGTTTGCTTTTGCACCTGTCGCTGATGAAAGTCTGGATGGTCCCTTTCGCATTTGGGACTGAGAACTCAATGTCAGTTTTTCGTCA
The DNA here is from genome assembly GCA_030770095.1 of Gila robusta. Classification (NCBI taxonomy): domain Eukaryota; kingdom Metazoa; phylum Chordata; class Actinopteri; order Cypriniformes; family Leuciscidae; genus Gila; species Gila robusta. The sequence goes on from JAVALU010001250.1 coordinate 34,880, forward strand.
GTGACCGAGAGAACTCTGATTGGCTGTTTAATTCAGTGAATGAGTCAGTACACGGGAATAATAGCAAAACAGTGAACAAAGTTGTCAAGACAGTACAGACAGAAGACTGTTCTAATTTACGTCATCTTACCTGAGTGTTCCGGGGCGAAAATTTTAATAATAACATGAGCTGAGTGGAATATAGAAAGTGTATTCAAAACGGTATGCACACGCTGCTTTATTTACGGTTTGTGTATCTGCAGACTGCAATGTTGGTTTCCCTTTTTGAAATATATCTGCAGAAATAGACAGATATCTCCTTTACACGCAGGTGCAGAACGCGCATGCTAGCTGACAGTCGGCTGTAGTCCTTTCGGTGTGTTCAAGCACAGCTTTTTTTGCGAGGCGACAACACAGTCGGCTTTCATCAGTGCTAGTTTTTGGCATCGGTTTGGTGTGTCACTACCTAAAAAGAAGCTGAAAGGTGGACTCATAGACCACAGCACACATTTTCATTGTCCTTAAGACCATCCGAGATGAGCTCGGGCCCAGAGAACTTGGCGGCATCTCTGCATATAATTGATGTAGGCTACAGTTTTCTCTTTGCATAACAGAGATTCAAGTTGTATTTCTTGATGCAGCGGCTGACTGTGAAGTGACAATGGTTTTATAAAGTACTCCTGAGCCCATGTGGCTATTTTTTAAAGCTGCAGTATGTAACTTTGGGTGCTCTAGTGGTTGATAAACAAAACTGTCTTGCGGAAGAACATTGTAGCCGGCGTTACTTATCTCTGTTTATGTCTATGATGGGTCACGCAGGAACTGGGCTACTCCGCAGCGGTGGCCACCCGACCGGTCTAAAATAGTCTGAATATAAACACTTATTATAGCTGTACCGTAGTTATTCAGGATAAGACAAAAATGCGGTTTGGAAAATGGATTCATGATGTACTCTTGTAAATGTTGAACACAAAGTTATGTAGTGCAACTTTAACAGTAGCATGATGGGTTCATCTTTTCACTTTTATTTTGCCTCTGTCTCAACTTCTTCTTTTGGAGTGTGTTGCAGCAATCAAAATCAAAATTTGTTTATATTGACAAAATTAAGTTGGCCAGTGAAAACTTTTTTTTTTCTTTGTACTTATGTCAGTTAAATAAAGGTTCAAGAGAATTGACACATCCCAGATTATTGATTTTGTGTTTTACAAAATGTCCCAACTTTTCTGGAATTGGGGTTGTACTAAAAGAGTTAAAAATATTTTTAAAAAGAAAATTCTTATTGATGGAATTATGCACTCCTAGGCCCTGCTGGCATAATGGTCATTCACTGTAATGCAGATACAAGATCGAAGTGCCAAAGCCTAAAGTGTCCCCCTAAAATTGATTAATTGTAGCACCTCAGGTCTCCATCAGCTCAGCTGTATTGATCTCAGATGCTGTCAGCTCACTGTAGCCTTCTTTAGAAGTGATGTGACGTCCTGAAGTTTGTGAATGCTGTTGTGGTATATTATGCTCATGTTGGTTTCTACTAAGGAAGTGCTAACATTTGAGCTACTGGTTCAGAAAACATTTGTGGTTGTACATCTGGCCTTCACCGTTTTGTGAACTTCTACTTGTTTAAAGGATAGATAGTCAGACTATAGATAGATAGATAGTCAGAGAGAAGACAGGAAATTTTGGAAAGGAGGAGACGGGTTTGACGATACATAAAAATTAGTTTAATACGTACGGTTTGGGAATGTATTCATAAAAATTTAAACATAAAATTGCTTATTTTACAATATAATTATTGCCCTCCCATTCTATTAAACTTTGTCTGTTTGGTGAGCATTATTTGTGCCGGTGCTCCTTCATTGAAGTCTGAATTTTTGAAAGCTTTCTGTCAGTCTGTGAGTCTTTATGCAAATTGCAAATACTTACACGAATTCCTAACATTTATAGATAAGAGCACAACCGTAAGGTGCCAGATAGATTAAAAACAGATGAAGCATCTTCAGGCTTAAGTTTGTTGGTGCGGCGAATGACTAAATTGCCCGAATCAAAGGTATTTTCCTCAACGTAATATTCCTTCAAAAAATGTTCACTTCATACTCTGACATCAGCGCCCATTGGAGGGTTCTTCCTTTTCAGTGCCGCTAGTCAGTGAAGCTGTATACTCAGTTTAGTGGCAGTTTATGGAAATTAACTTTTTTGCCCTTTGCTTTAACGCTGTAAAAATCATTTCTACAACCAGGAGAAATACAGTAGTGCCCCCCCATTTTGACTTGATGTGGCTTTCCAGTTTCCATCTTCAAATGTATCTGTCTTTAACTTTCCCTGTCAGTCCTCTGCTATATCTATTTACCTCAGCTAAGACAACCAACCCTGTGACGTCACGCGCTGTGGTATTGCAAGATGGTGGCGCCCTTGCTCCAAAAGCTATAACAAAACATCCCTTTCTCATTAAAATGGTTACATTATTTAGTAAACTGATTTCCACTTTAATAAAAAAAATTTATATATATTAATATATAATATATTAATAAAAAAAATTATAATACATTAACCAAACACGATTAATGTAAACTTGACTGACTGTTTCATTTCCACTTTAAGGCATATGGCATAGTGTGTGTGAATATTAATTTGGTCATGCATTTGTTTTGCTTGGTAACCTTTCTGTGAGCGTCAAGTTGAGTAACTGAATATTCTTGAGCTACTAAATTTGACAGCTGACTAATCAATAAGTTAAGCCTTCTGGAAAAAAAATATCACATAGCATAATTGATATTCATGAACATTTACACTCACCTGTAATTAGTTGTAATTATACAATTGTAAAACAATTCTAGGTAACACTTTATTTTACAGTGTGCTTGTTACACGTTATATGTAGTTACTATAGTAATAACTATAAATTATGCATAATTATATGCAACTAACCCTACAACAAACCTAATCCTGACCGTAACCCTGTAGTAAGTAAACGTAGTTAATTAATATTGCTCAGTACTTAAATGTATAATTACACTGTAACAAGGACACCTTAAAATAAAGTGTATCCCAATTCTATTATGAATACAACTTTAAAATTTGTGTAGTTACTTGTAACATTTGGCTTAAGTACTGTGGTCGTTTTATTAGTATATGCTCAATATGAATAATTTTTAATATGTAATAAGTGCATTAAGTTTATATGGTAGTATATTAATTTTTACTGTGGTTTATACACACACACACACACACACACAGGTGAAACTTGAAAAATTAGAATATCGTGCAAAAGTTTGTGTATTTCAGTAATTCAAATTAAAAAGGTGAAACTAATATATTTAGTATAACTATACATATGCATGATTATACTTTTCAGAGGACCAACATTTCTGTATTTAAAATCCTTTTTTTATTGATTTCATGTAATATTCTAATTTTCTGAGATTTTGAATTTGGGGTTTTCATAAGCTGTAAGCCATAATCATCAAAATTATAACTTTTCTAATTTTTCGAGTTTCGAGTTTGTGTGTGTGTATGTGTATGTGTATGTGTATGTGTATGTGTATATGTACTTTAATAATGTTGAAAATGTGAGACACATTCTCGTGCTCTTTTTTGCTATATTGATTAGGGCTGTAATCAACCAAAGAAAATCTTGGTCGACTGAAGTCCTGAAATTTCGACTAAAAATCGACTGGGGGCGGGGGTTAGATTAAAAAACGTTAGATTAATTAGCTGCGCAGTACTTGGTAGCCTTGTCCGCCTAAATTAATTATAAATAAACATAAAAAAATTAGTAGGCTATTTGCAGTATATTAAATCGTTTTTGACCTAACGTTAGGCTAATTATTTGTCGGCTCTGACAGCGTTGCATCACGTGCACCTGCACAATATCATAGCCTATGATTTCCTAAAATAGTACTTTGTCAACTAGTGATATCAAGAACTGTGGAGGAATATGCAACACAATTTAGACAATTGTTATAATAAATGTTATAATAACTGACAGACACTATAATTTCAGCCACTCTGTGCATGTCCTCGCACAGAGAGAGGCTAAAGCTCAGCTTCGCGGCTGAGACACGAATAGACTAACAGTTATTAACTTAAAGCTTTTACTCTTAAACACACAACGCACGTCCACTTTGATAAAAAAAAGTCGACAATTCCTTCCGTGATATTATTTTTGTGTTTGGATGGGTGTGTCTGGGGATGTTACCGCCGTTGCGGGCGGGTGCGCCTGCAGTTACACGATTATTAGACTAAAACATTGAAATATGCCAATTCTGATATGTTCAAATAGCCTACTCAAAACAGACGGGGCAACCTAACGCAGACAAGTTAGCTTAGCGTTTTTAGTTGATATGCCATGTTTTGTAGTCGAGCTGTGATATGCAAACTTTGCATTCAATTTTTTTTTTCCCTTATCTATTTTTGTAAAATGCTGCCACACTGCCGATGTCTTTGACATGGTAAAGGAGGACTGACTGTAAATTAAACGCTCACAATTAAATAAATATTCAGCAAACCACCAGACCAAGGCCTTCTAGTACTTTCTTCAATCTGTCTCCAGTGGGTTGGGCTAATCCAAAAAAGTGAAAACAAGGGGGGTGTTCTGAAGACAGACTGTTACCTGTGAAACAGGGGTGCTCTGAAAACACCCCCATTAGCAATTAGTGCTTTCCACCTGATGAAATTAACAGGGCAAAAAATCGACCAATCAGAATTTTGGTCGAGCCAGAACGTATCGACCAATAAATCGACTAGTTGACTGGAGATTACAGCCCTAATATTGATATGTCATATCAAGAAATGCCCAAACAGTTTCAGACATTTAATTTAGTCTGTTTTGAGACACACAGGATTTTGCCATTATTAGCCACCAACACTAAACAGGGTACTGAGATTGCAAATATGTAGGGGGGTTTTCCAGGGTTTGGATGATTCAGCAGCTAGCCTGACAAACAAGAGCGGGAGGGGGAGAAGAATGAGGGAAGGAGGAAAATGGGAAAAAAGTGAAGAGACAGAAAGAGACAAAGTGGCCCTGACAGCCTTGAGCTGCCTGCACTTAGAGAGAGTCAAATGCAACCCAGTGAGTGAGTGGGTGTGTGTGGGTGTCAATGTGTGTGCGCACAAGTGGTGTGTTTGTGTGCGTTTTACTGAATAACTGAAAGCAGAGTTTGAAGAGAAACTTGTACAAAAACACGCACAACCACCCCGTCAGCTGCACTTCACTGACCTTGAGAGTAGGCTGTTCAAAGAGAGATGGAAATAAAAATAAAAAGTCAGAGATAAAGAAAAGCTCTTTTAAAAGAACATAGACAAAAAGCTTTACAAGTTATCCTAGATGGCACATAAAAATCGAGACTCTGTCATGGATTAGTGACGCTTTCTTAGTTATTATCTTGTATTCAGGGTTCCTCTCTACGCAGTTCTGCATGTTCACACGGCCTGTGTAGGATGCCAGCCTTAACCTTTATCAGTTCCTTTACAAAAACATGTAATTCTTCTCTGCTCTCGATTTAAAACTTATCTTCAACATATCTAAATATTTGGGCATAATTTGGCCATATAATACAAACTCAACCCTCTGGGGTCTGAGGTGTTTTCTGAGTCCGGGTTTTTTTTTTTACATGCCGTGACATTTGTGCTTATTTCTGTTACAATTTCATAGCGAAAGTCTGATTACACTGCATTCAGCATAAACTCTGCTACAATAATATGTGAGCAGCAAGTATGTAAAAATTTGTAGTTTTGTGAAAATGGGGTGGGTGAACATGCATATTGATATGTTTCACACCTGGGAATACAAAGATCCCCTCCCCTAATGACCCTGTCAGCTGAATGGGACTAGTGAGAATGTAAGGAGAATAAAATAATGGCTTTTTTTTTATTGTTTGAATTTTATTTACAACACAATCCAAATATATACAGTAACGGACGACAAAAATTCACATTATTGAGCACACTGATCTAAACAGAGACTTGAACAGTCACACTCCTTTGTGCCATTCCTGAAACACTTCCTGTTCAACATAGCTGTCATTTCCAAAGTGTTTGCTTTTTCATTTTCATTTCAATGTTCATGTAGAAGATTGCTGATGTTGGAACAACACTCTTAGAGAACAGTTTGAAGATACTTTTGTGAAAGTTTGAGTCAGCAGGACTCATCAGTGGCATCTGGTCCCTGTAAAAAACAACAAAACAACTGTTAACATGCTGATATAAGGAGCAAATATTTTTTTATATATAAAGATTTATTTATTATTATTTTTTATTTTTTTTCACAAACATCAAAGATATAAAGAACACCAGCTTTGTTGTATCTACATGTAGAGCTGCATAAAATAACAATAATAATAATTTTACTTTACAGAAAACATTTATTTTTTAGGAAAATGCAGGTGGTCTATAACTATAAATCATTAGAAAGGAACTCTTCAGTACACTACACCTAGAGAAAAATATATGAATTATCATGTTACTTCGAACTCACTTTATAACTTCATAGCGTATGGAAACATTTGGAGTAAAAACATGTCTGGCAATAGTTCAACTAGTACAAGTTTATGTAACAACACGTTAACTAATGTAAGCAAATTGCTTACCTTCACTGGATCACATTCTTCTTCTGAGGTAAACCCTAAGCTTATTCCTCACAGCGTGTCTTCCAAACTCAATGAAAGGAATGAAGAAGTTTGATGCTTTGTTTACTGATATAATGGGGGTGTTTACAGGTTTGCGTGCCTCACACGTGGACGATTAGCGTGTCAAAGGCTGCGCAGCCCGTGAGTGAGGTCACATTAAAAATAATGTGCAAGTCTTGAGAAACTGAACCCCACGTTGGTTTCATACAGATTATATAAACAGAGAATTTTTGTTTTTGATATGAATTATTTCATTTAAAAGAAGCTTCAAGCTTTCCAAAGACATCTCTCATGTCTGTGTGGCAAGTATTCGCTGAGTTACAGTTCGTTTTCTGATGCGTTTCAGAATGGACTTTACTGAGAGCGAGACTCATTTGTTTTCTTTATTTTGCGAAAAGCACAACATTTTGTTTTTATTGTGTACACAAGAGTGTACACAACTTGACTGCCGACCCCAGGGGGTTAAAGACACCATGAAATCAGATGAGGAGCTTTGTTGTTTTTAGTCTATATCTATTAGCTTTTAAGTTAATTTTAATGCTAGTGTACTCATAAAACTGGTAAAATTAACCTTGAGGATACACGCATTTTAAAAATTTTCTTTTGGAAAAATAGACCAAAAATTTGGTCAAATTTTCCTTCTCCCAATTAAACCTGTAGCCGATAAGAAGCCACAAGAAGCAAATCATCACATGGACTATGATTTAACTTAAGCCTATTGGCGTTTTTTTTTTTTTATTGCAGCCTTCAATATTGCTGCATTCACATCATGTCGTAATTGACAATTACAAGATGACAACACATAATGAAGTTTTTCTGAGCTCTCAGAAAATTCAGAGTTTACAAGTTGTAATTATGAGTTCTGCAAGGATGGGAACTCTTTTTACAAGTCGGAATCTCATAATTATGATAATTCTGACATGTCCGTCACACGTAAAGCAGAGCTCGACATTAAGCCTTTTCATGTGCTTGTCCTTCATTGAATCTGTCATTCACAAAAAAATATAATTAATTCTGAACCAATATTCTCATCAGTGTCAAATAATTGATATATTAAATCTGCATAGTCATAAGCACTTGCACCTTTAAAGGGCACACCCGACCAATCTGATTAAATGTATGTTTCATCTTTCATTTTAAAATCCTAATTTGATCTAAAATTTAATTAAAATTAGAATAAGACAACACTATAGGGCTGTTACCCTAGGTAGGGCTGATCATATTAAATAATTTACACTGAAAAATTACTTATGAGATTGTTTTAAATAACTTTGAATATACAAATAAGAAACTTTGGAAAAAATGATACTTTTAAACCCGAAACTAAACGACAGGCGACTGTCTAAATGAGCAAGTCATTAATTCAAATGATTCGTTCAAACGACTAATTCATGCAAGAATGTTGTTTATGAATGGGTCGTTGAATCATGACTATAACAGATTTGTTCAAAAAGCTGAATCATTCAGTAATAAAAACACGGTTGAGAAGTGCTGTGAGATGCACCATCATTCTACTGTGATCTTTGTTTCGAACTATTTTCGCTGCAAAAACAGTCAATATTGCGTCTAAAATGTAAGTGACTTAATTTGAACTGTTCATTGAACTGTTGTATGAAATCAGTGTCACAATTTCAATCGTGATGGTATTCAGGAAATCAGCACTCGTCGTGTGAGGTTGCTTAACTGTATCATACATTTACTATCGATCGCAACTTACAATAAATGTAATAAAATCATTCTCTCGGTTTAGTGATTCCCTAGCTATTTTTTTTGTTTTGTTATTGACATTTTAATCAGACTACTTGTCCGGCCGGGCAAGTAAAATTCTCTTTTACTTGTCCCTTCAAAAAATCCACTTGTCCCGGACAAGCGTTGAAGTCGAGCTTTGCGTAAAGTATATTAACACAGGAAGTAAAACTGCACTTGTCAAGCAATTTCATGGGGTATTTAAGCTTCTTTGCATTTAAGCTTTTTGCATACATTTTTGCATACAGTATGTTGCTCGCTGTTGATTTCCATAAATAAATGCAACATTTAGTTTTAAAATGAAGGACAAATGTGTTTGCAATAATGCACTTACATTGGAGGTCCATTTGGAAAATGTCTGCGAAATCACTACGATAAGGCAAACCTTTAAAGCAGCACTATGTCGTTTTTGCGGTTTTTGCTCTCGGGGTCCCCCTACAGTTGGGAAACAGTATTGTCTTCTACTACTGTCGTAAAATCTGTCATGGTTACACCAGGGGATACACGTGTGCATTTGTTGACAAGCCGATACTGTCTTGAGTTCTCGCGGGCAGACTGCCAGTCTGCCAGCGTTGCGTGTGAAATGTCTTCATCCCAGTTACATTGGCATATATTTCAGCATGTCATATGAATATAATTTCATGGGTTTTATTTTTTTCAAACGTCAAAAGATTGTGTAGCTCACGTTTACAAGACAGCGTCATTATAGTAGCCTATTGTCTACTTTTTTACATAACAGATATGCTAATTCAATTCAATGTTTGTGTGGTAGGTAATATTCATATATTGTCAATATTATAATATCAAGCTACCATAGATGAATCTGCAAATTTGAAAATCGATTTGCATTATAGCCTGAGGCAAGACACTTTCACCAGAAAAAAAAAATAAACAAACATGACTATCAGCCTGCAGACATTAGGATAGTTATCCTGAAAGATTTATTATAACCATCGTAAACTAGCATGTTAGTGTAGCTACCAGATTGATAATTCGCTACTCTACTAGCATTACTCGATTCATGAAGATAAATGGAGGACCAGATAGATTCCGTAACATGGCCAGGCCATGTTATTCAGCCTTTTACATTTCGCGCGGTAGTCAGCTCCCTGACTCCCTGATTTATTTATAAATTTATAAACACGTTATAGATGACTCACTGCTGCGCTTGTGACAGGGTGCATGTTACTGAAAGAACGAGCATAGAGAGAGAGAGACGGTCGCGCGCGCGCGCACTCTCACCGTCTTCAAACTGTCTTGCTCTCCCTCCAATAGTGATCCTCGTCCGGTCTTTTAATTTGTCACTCTCCCTTTTTCTTTTTTTAGTCTCCTCTGACAAAACCTTTGCCTTCTTCCTTTTAGTTGTTGCTTCGCCCATGACAACATACAGACGGGTATCAAACGCTAGTTGGGCTCTCACGTCAGAATTTGAGGAAGTTGGGGTGGTGGGGGAAGTGACGTATGCCGTAAAGCAGTCAAATTTTGTAGTTTTTTTTGTGCTCGGGTTCCTACCCGAAACCTGAAGTTACATAGTGCCAGTAAAAGCGATACAGACACTGTCAGGCTATGGCAGACGTGTCATTCTGCTTTAAATCAAACAGGGTCATAGAACTAAGACCTAACTATCAATGTCATATAAAACTTGGTAACAAATGTTTTTTTATTGAGATGCGTCTCTGCATATTTTTCAGTTGAATTTTTAATTATGAAATATTCTATAAATATTCCAGAAAAATTGAGCAAAAACGTTTTTTTTTTTATATAAAATAATGAATAAATACATACATAAATAAAATAATTAATAAAACCGCTCTATTTTTTGTTTTGTTTTTTGTACTAATATACCTCTCAACCACACATCTGAGTTTCATTTGATCAGTTCACACTTCTTTTTGCACTTAGCTCACCAGATGTCAGCCTGTGGAGACACGTTCACAATACAATTTTTGGTACAGGGATGTTTTTAAGTAAAAGCTTTTGATTAAAGCAGTGTTATCCTTAGTTTGATCTAATCTTAAGTGCATCTCAAAGCTTGTGATCTCCAAAATAATAAAGCCTAATGTTAATCTCTCCTCTCTGTTCTTTCTAAAGACTCCACAAAGGTCTCTCACCAAGTAAATGTTCCAGGGGGTCTGGTGGTGGATATGGCACCTAGTGGAGGGCCAGGAGGAGCCTTAGGGGCTTCTGCACTGGCCAACCTGCCTCCTCCCTACCAGCCCGTCAGCATTAGACCCCTGGGGTCCTCCTCCAGTCTGGATGAGCCTCAGGACTACCTTTGGCTACTCAACTGTGAGAGCAAGAAACCTGAGCCTAACAGGTAAGACTTGAAACACATCACACTGCATCACAGATGTGTGTGTATATATAGGCTATTTAAGAACATGGCTCATCCAATAATTTGTAATGTAGGTCTGTTACTGTTTTAAGTTTGTTTTTAAACCAAGTGTTATGTAATGTGAATGCCGCCCACCTCTATTAAGAGGCTCCTCGGTCCATTCAGGTGCTATGGGTGAAAATCTGGATATAAGGGGCTCATTGTGTGTATTTGTGTGTGGTGTAGTCCAGCCGCTCCTCTTTCTCTAGGGGAGGAGGAGCAGGAATACCTGCTTTTGGAGGAGTGTGAGAGCCGGAGTGCTGCTCCTGACAGTCAGTGAGTGAAGAACATCAGTGTGAAGAATACAGTACTAAACCACACTCATTTTGGCCAGCAGCCTGCACACTTATTACAATAACTTACTAAAACAAATATTTTACTGAGCAAAATGGGTTGATATTTGTGTATGCATAGTTTTAACTGGGACTTGTGTGAAATGTGATGTGCATGGTTGTGTTTGGCACTAACCTTGCCAGTTCTAGCTGTATATCTAGAAGCTTATTATTACACACACTTCGAAATACTTGATAATGATTGGTTAAACGTTGCCATCTGTGGTAAAATATTGTGTAATGATCGTTAAACTGGATATTTGACCATTGTCCCTGGTCACTGGCAACCAGTCTGTGGCACTCGACTAGTTTGGTCTTCAATTACACTGTCGTCTATACTATCATAATAATTCTAACAACACATCAAAATTTTAGGTGTTTTTTTGTAAAGGTGCATTTAGTAGTTGTTTAGCTTGCGTTGGTATTGCTGTTCTTCATGGACTGTACAGATGCCACAGTGGTGTTAGATGCTGCACTGCCATCTATCGCTGTGGATCAGCATGATTGTCTCTGAGTTTTATGTTAATTACACTGATAGTAGTGAGTAGTGAGAGTGTACTGTTCTATAATTAATTCCCTTTTCCTGTCCGACAAAAAAGAATCAACATGGGCATCACTGCTTAGGATTTTCTCTGCTTAGGATTTTCTCCGTCATAAAGTCTTTCCACTTCCTGTATGCCATACCGATGTTTACACTCGTTTTAGTCTTTCCCAGTCTTTCTTTCTTTCTTTTGGCTTCAGACCTTTTCAGCATCTTCGGCTGTACAGGTACTGATTCTTCACTGGTTAGACATGATAGTAGGTGTGTACAATTATGTAATTTTCGCTTTTCACATTACCAGACAGACTACACTATGCTACTAGCAGCAGCAGCCAATGAGCGTGATTATTCTTTTCAACGTTTAGTGAAACACAGCAGGTCCCACCATTTCGTCATTGCTATACATTGAGAGGGGTGATCTGCACCATATATAATTATTTAGAAAGTTTTTAAAGGTGACAGTCTTTATCTCATTTGAATATACACCATTCAAGTGACTCTTCACAAAAGCACTTTTTATTTTTAATGTGTAAAACTTTTAAAATTAGCACCAAACTATTGAATACACCTTTTAAATGCCAAGTTGCTGTGTAATAAGTTGGATAATAGTCACCTTGTCAAAATAAAACTTTAGGATTCAGTTATTATGCAGTAATGGCCGTTTACATTTTATACATTATACATTTTAAATGCCAGTTAATTCAAACTGAGATTTGTATATTGAAGTTAAGTCTAATTTGTATTGCGATTTTCATAACGAAGAAAGTTATGTTCAGGCAGCATGTTGACATGAATAGCATAGAGGTGTTTTCATCTTTGTAGTGATGAACAGCAAGTTTGTTGTAATATATTCAGTTTGTGTTATTTAACTGACAGCCGGTATCTTTGCAGGGCCCATGGCGACTGCTCCAAGTCTACCTCTTCCGAACCTGACTGTAATGACAACCTCCCTTCCCACTACACGCCCACCTCCTCCTTTTCTAAGCACGCCTCGATCAATGGTTTCTTTCCTACCCAGCATGCCGCTGGGCTCTATGATTCTCCTCCTTTGCGCGGGCAGTCGTTGTCAGCTGACTCCCAGGGCCTGTACCACCTGCCCCGAAGTTACTCACAGGACACTGTGCTGCTGCCGAAGTCGGCATCCTCCCCTTCCGCTCCTGATAGTGAGCCTGGTGAACTCTATGTCTTTAACACGCCTGGTCGTAAACCCTCCTTAGAAGCCCAGTTTCGGAACTTGTCGGTCAGCTATGATATTCCACCCACACCTGGAAGCAACTGCACCTACCAGGTTCCCCGTACAGGCGAGATGGATGCTGTTTCAGGGGCCTCAGACGTGGTACCGCCCCCTCGCCCGCCCAAGCCTTTACTGACCGCTGGATCAGTCCCACCTGAGCGGTCGCCCACGGACACGTATGTGGTGCCACGGTCAGTGTCTGAGACGGATGGGAATTACTGTGTGCCGTCAAGTGCAGGAGGGAACAAAGCACTAAGAAGCAACACTATTGGTCCAATGGATTCTTCACGCCTGCGTAAAGGTGAGAGGATATGAAATGTTAAAGCAAATGTTCAGTAACAATATAAGCTACAAATTATAGTTATGAATGCAGGGAATGTCACTTTGGCTTCTAGATAACTTGCATAGATGTAACAGCAGTATGTTAAATACTGACTCCATGCAGAACTTTATAATGGTTGAGTAAATGGAGTACTTTTAAAAAAATAAATAAATACTTATTACAATAAATACTTGTTTTAATACATTTCTGTTTTAAATAAATGCTGCTCTTTTGAACTCTCCATTAAAGAATCAAAAAAAAAAAAAATCAGTTTCCACAAAAATATATTAAGTATCACAACTGTTTTCAAAATTGAAGACTGAAGACTGGAGTAATGGCTGCAGAAAATTCAGCTTTACCATCACAGGAATATGTATTAAAATGGAAAACAGTTGTTTTAAATTGTAATAATATTTTGAATTTTGATCAAATAATTGCAGCCTTGGTAAGCATTTATTTGATCAGAGAGCGACCCCAAGCCTCTGAACGCATGTGTATAATAGTTATTTATATTGTAAATATTTGGGGCTGTAATGCATTTTGCATTATAGTAATTGATTTTACTACAGGTTTGTTCTGTCTGTTTGACAGATATGTGTTAAGCATCCTATAGCAAAGCGGATAAAGGATTAATGTACGAGTGGTGTAATTAATGGGATGGGATCGCTTGGAATTTGGAAAAGACGGCCTAGGGCCAAAACCTTGACTTTATTTTTATAAAAATTATCATATATTTGTTTTCTTACAGTTGGCCAGAATGTACTGTGAATATCTTTATTTTGGATCCTACATATTGATTATTGTCTCATTGCCTCACAAATCATTCTCTCAGAATATTTTAATAGAAGGCCATCAAGCTGTTTGTGCTGCAACAATGGAGTCATGAGTGGGGCCCTCTAGTGTTGTTTGGTGGTATTGCAACATCTTGTTTACATACACTCCCCACTCCCTTCTTCACATATGCCTCCATAATAATGCACAACCAGATACCATAACTATGCATGCATGTATGTTTGGGGGACAGTAAGAATTTTTTTAAATAAATTTATATTTTTATACAGCATTAAGTTGACCAACAAGTGACAGTATAGACTTTCACATTGTTATAAAAAATATATATTTAAAATAAACGTTTTTCTTTCGAACTATCTATTGTGAACAGACTATTATTTGATAATCCTGAAAAAAGGGTTTCTACAAAAAAATTAGCAGCAGTTTTCAACATTGATAAGAATAAAAAATGTTTCGTGTGCACCAAATCAGCATATTAAAAGGATTCTGAAGGATCATGTGACTCTGAAGACTGGAGTAATGATGCTGATAATTCAGCATTGCCATTAGAGAAATAAACTTAATTTTAAATTGTATTAAACCGAAATCCGTTCTTTACAATTGTAATAATTCACGTTATTACTATACTGTTTTTACTATATTTTTGAATAATGCAGCCTTGGTGAGCATAAGAGAGGTCTATGATGTTTTTTTTTTTTTTTTGACAGCGTTCAGTTATTTTGTATTTATTTCACAGATTACGGATCTCAAGACTGCTATGATATACCCCGTCCCTTTCCCCCAGACAAAAGTTGTTCGTTTGATTTTAATGAAAGCTTCAACAGCTATTTAGTAAGTTTTCTTACTTAATAAATTTTATATTTATCTATTCTAAAATACTATCTCCCATCTTTCAAGAGTCTCAATTATCCCTAACAGTTTCTTCCATGTTCTTTGATGCATGCAGAAGAATAAAGGCATGATGCCAGTAGGAGGTGTTTCCACCGAGGAGATGGATGAGAACTATGTGCCCATGAGTGTCCACTCTTCGTCACATCACCGCTCCGGCAGCCTATCAGAACCCATTCAGGAGCCCAACTACGTGCCCATGACACCAGGCACAATGGAATTTCCCTCTCTCGGAAAACAGGTGCCCCCTCCAGCCCACATGGGCTTCCGCTCCAGCCCCAAGACCCCGCCTCGCAGGCCGATGCACATAACTGAATGCCAACCGCCACCTGTAGACCGCAACCTCAAACCTGACCGTAAAGGTGAGCCCTGAGGTTTGTTTCTTTTGTGGTGGGTGATATAAGTGTGTGAATGTGTACGGTGCTTGCATCTCTTTAGCACAGCAACTCTCATTAACACATTTCTCACTAACAGGTGCCGGCCCATGCTTATGAAACATCTCGCTTCTGAAACTAACATTGATCGAGTTCTCAGACTGCTCGTCGTCATGCGGTCATAACCCACATTGCAGATCTTTCAACTTGCTTTGCGAACTAGTCTGCACTGCTGTTTCAGTGGCCTTTGCCTTTTAATCGTTAGCATGTGACCTCACAAATGAAAGAAGCTATTGTCCTCAAACTCTGAGCCTTGGGTATGAGGGAGCCTGTCTGCGCTGTTAGCCTGGAGCGGTCACCTCTGTCCCCATTGTGCCTTAGTGAAAGACCTCTTTGATAGCCAGACCTGCGAGGGGAATTTCAATCTGGTCTGAGAGAAAAAGGGGACGTGCTGAAAGTTGCACAAGCAGGCCCGAAACATCAGCAGCCAGCTGGGACAGCACTATTGATCCTAACATTAATGGCAGTAGCTCTCTGCGCTCATTCGTGTTACTGTTTCTGAGCGCTGACTAATGCAAGAGGCAGCAACTTGCATGCAGAGATGCACCGCAC
Organism: Gila robusta; assembly: GCA_030770095.1. Classification (NCBI taxonomy): domain Eukaryota; kingdom Metazoa; phylum Chordata; class Actinopteri; order Cypriniformes; family Leuciscidae; genus Gila; species Gila robusta. The sequence continues at coordinate 50,694 of JAVALU010001250.1, forward strand.
GGCCATAACTATGCTTACACCAAGTATAATTAACAGGTTTGGTTATTTCAGAGACACCTTTGACTAGCAGATGCATAATATCAAACGGCAATTCAATGTTCTTGCAATGTTCCCGAGAAATGTAATTAGATTTGCTCATTAACTACCATGAAAATACATTTACCAAATAAATAGCTTGATGCATATAAAAAAGGTCTTGTGAAGTTGCCTCAAATCATGTGACTAAATAATTAGTGCAGATGATTGGCTAATATTACCTCTGACGATCTGTCACTCAGACATAAGGCATCTGCCATCGATCAGTAGCAAACCCGAAGCGTGCTCTAAACCTTCAAGACATTTAATATGTTTAAAGATGCAGTATGCGATTTTTCAAAATTGTGGTTAAACACACTTGATAATTGAAATCAACCCAAACAAACACCCCCCTCCCTCATTGCTCTGCCCAAAATGCACGTACATGCAATGCAAGAGTGTGTTCAGCAGCACACACTCAAAACCAATGTTACACGCGTACGGAGCAGAAACAACGCAGCCTAGGCGTCCATTTTCAGGCCTTCCCGCTTGGGTCTCTCCAGCGCTAGAAAGCTTGTCTAATATTAACGCAGGTTCATAACCTTGATCATAACCCTTCATTTTCCAGCAATATTCCTTTTGAGTCTTTCTCTCTCAGCCATCTCTCTTTTCTTCAAATCTCCCTCTTGCTCACTCGCTCTCCTCCCCCATCATGAGTGGACACGCCCCCTACTGCTGATTGGCTACAAGCTTCTTGTGGTGCTCGGTCCAATGCACTTTCAACGGTGTTGTTCTAAAATTGATTACTGCACCTTTAATAAAACATCCCAAATGCCATTTCTTTACTCATGACCATTTTATCATTTTGAATGGATAGAAAGTTGCATCATTTGTAATTTTTTTCCATTATATTAATTTAATTTTTTTTTTTTTTTGCGTAAATTAAATTCCAACTATGCATGGAAACGGCTACTACATCATAATGTCAATGGTTTTAAATTGAAATCTTCAGCAAGCACATACTGGTATGATGTTAGGTTGTCCACACACATTTGGTCAAAACGTGTATGTACTGTAGGGTATTAAATAGGTCTTCTTTAAAATCAGTTTTCAAATTTTCCTTAAACATGGGCCAAGCACAATTTTCACTGTTCTCTCATCCTTCTCAAATGTCGAGTGTGTTGTAAAAGGAGTCCTTTCTGCTGCTCTTCAGGCCACAGCTTATTCTGTTTGTTGTGTATTTGCAAGCTTTTGCTGAACATGGTGTGATTCAAATGGCTTTGGTGGCATTTCATAGGCAGTTGTTGGCTACTTAGTGTCTTGGCGTGTTTGTCTTTGCTCATTATCCTTTTAGTGGCTACTCTATATTGGCTTTTTGGCTAAATTCAAATTTTAGTATCTGTTCTGTCTGGTTTCTATCTCTCCTTTTATCTATTTTTTTACCTGAACATTCACATCATCTTCAATCTTGGAAATAAATTCTTATAAATTCTTATAAAATAATTGTTTTTGGTATGTTTAATTGTGGCTATCATCACTGTTGACTTGTGGTGTTTTCTTGTGGCATCTACATGCGTACAGCAGAAAAAACATGTTGGTTTAATTTTTCTAATATTGCAAAGTCATTACTGAACCCTTCTGTCTGGCTGAGCCACATGCTGGCGTGTCGTCGGTTGGTGTGAATGCTTTACTCACCCACGTGTGTCTGTTTAACCCTGTGCATGTCTCGCCCAAGTCCGTCTTTGTGGGAAAGCCTTGTTCGTCGCATGTCTTAAATGCATGAAGAGTTGTTGCCATGGCAGCAGCCCAACACATTTGTGTGGAAAAAGAGAGGAGGCTGTGATTGTGCTAAATTGCATGGGTGTGAAGTTAAGAAGACAACACAAGACCGATTTCTCTAAAGAAGACATGTAACAAAGAAGTTTTCTCTCACCAATTCAGGTCAGAGCCCTAAAATAAACAGAGCAGTCGGTCTTGAGCGAACCGACTCCCAAACCATAGGTGAATTCTCAAGACGGCGTAAGGGTACGTACCTCGACAGAATGCTACTTTCATTGTTCCAGCAAGCTCCAATTGTGAACAACACAATGTTTAATAGAAAAAAGCAAATATTTCATCAAATTCTGGCCTCACTGCATGTCTACTTATAAACTGAGCATATGGCTACCTTCACACAGCAAAAGAATATGGTTATCTCTCTTGTAGGTGTGTGTGTGTGTGTGTGTGTGTGTGTGTGTGCGCGCAACACCTGCTATTGAATCTAAATCATATCTAAACATAATAAAATTATTTGTTTTAGTTGTTTTGTATTTTAAGTTATTATGAAGTTTATAATTTAGACAGTTTTGTGTGTGTGTGTATGTATATATATATATATATATATATATATATATATATATATATTGTGTGTATATACCAAATTGTGTGTAAACAGAACTGTACTTAGTACTAAGGAGTCACCAATATAATCATTTTCATGTTATGGCCTAAATTTTTTGACTGTATATGTATGCGCGTGTGTGTGTGTGTGTGTGTGTATATATATATATATATATATATATATATAGGTGACTCCTTAGTACTACAGTAAATACAGTTCTGTTTACATACAATTTGGTTTTGAATGAGAGTGAGACTTATATATACTTATATTTAAGGACAAATATTTACTTTAGCCACTGTTATTCACACCTTTATAGAATAAAAAGCACTTGACAGGTTATTCTTTCATACAGAGACCATATTCAAGCTTCTTGTGCTATTGTAAGTTGTTGTATGATCAGAACAATTTGACACAATTCATTGTAAAAAAAATGGCTTCCAATCCAGAAAGACTAACTGTGTAAACATAGTCTATCATACAAACACGCATAGCTTCACTACCTGCAGTGTATGAAGGAACTTCAATTTAATAGTTACTACTGTTGCCTATCCATTACATTTGTCTGTTATGTGCACAGATTCCGGTCCATCTGAAGGCTTTTGGATTTGTTTCTTAAATGGTTGGTCAGCTGGTTATTAAGCAAATGAATTTGTGATAGTTGAGGTTTCTAGGTTCTGGTTGAGTGATGCTTGTTGTGTCTGGGAGGGAAGCTAACACTCTTGATATCGCAGGTAAAACTAACTGATTAATGTTTGACACTCAATCATCAGAGTCTCTACAAACACCTTTCACTTTCAAACCGCTCACTGACCCCACGATTCATAAACATCATAAACACTTAACCAACACATTTGCAGAAGCATTTTTGAGTCATATTGACAAGAGCTGGCAGTGGGCGGATGAATCCTATCATGACTAATAGTCTGAAGAGCAATTCGGGTGTCTGGTTAGAATCTCTGGAGCTTCCTGATGCTACTTTATTTAATGGCATCAGGATATATCTGCCATCAGGGTGTCCAAAGATATACTACTGTTCAAAAGTTTGGGGTCTATTATGCTCAAGGTACAGTAAAAACTATAACGTTATGAAATATTATTATAATTCATAATAACAGTTTTCTATTTAAATATATTTTAAAATGTAATTTATTCCTGTGATGGTAAAGCTGGTTTTTCTGCATCATTGCTCTAGTCTTCAGTGTCATATGATCACATGATTCTAATATGATGGTTTGGTGCTGAATTAACATTTCTTCTTATTATCAATGTTGAAAACAGTTGTACTGCTGAATATTTGTACTGAGGATTATTTAATAAATATAAAGTTCAAAAGAACAGCATTTAGAAATCTTTTCTTTCACTTGTGATCAATTTAATGCATCCTTGCTGAATAAAATCAATAATATCTTGACCAAATTTCCCACCCCAAACTTTTGAGTGGTAGTGTATCTGCCATCAGGGTGTCCAAAGATACTTTTTTATTAATTATGTGTTATTAATATGTGTTACATTTTTGATGTTATCAAAACATAACATCAAAAATGTTGTTGGTGATGTTATCTATTTGGACAGTTTTGAACCACTAAGTTAAGGAGGCTCTGAAGTAAATATGTATTGCCACATGTTACATAAAATGTCATCAGTGCAGTGCAAAGAAAATAAAAATTACTCTGTGCACCTTTAGATTAAAACATGACAAGAATCACAAAATGTATTAATTTTTTTTTATCACAATTCCATGTATTAGTAGAATATTGTACAGTGGTACAATAATACAACAGTTGTCACATATAGATGAATCACAATCTAGTGTTTTAGAGTAAGCACTTTTTTTTTTTTAATTCCTCAAGCCACATTACGTGCCCAAAAAGTTCACTTGGGGCCTTGAGATGCATACTAGTCTGTGCTCTCTTCCCTCACACACTGGCACCAGCTGGTGTGCGTTTCAGCCAACTACAGCTACTCCTCAGTTGCCAGATTGGGCGCTTCTCAGCTCAGCAAAGTGTCGGGCCAGCTGTGATGATAACTGAATCAGATGCTGCTTATATGAGAGAAAATGCAGAAAAGAGGATGTGTATGATCATCACTCGTTTTACCCTTTATTTAGCTGTGGCCTTGCTTTTCCCTCAGGTGTGATTTCAGTTCTAATGACTAATGATCCGTATTTTATGTAAGTGTGAAAAAATGGAGTGAAACACATTTATCCCACTGAGGAATGGGTACTTATTTACTTCTCACTCCCATGATGTACTAAATAACAGATATCACCTTCTACTGGCTAAACATCTACCATTAGCTCCATGTGGAATCCCTACATTTTAATATAATTTGTATATATTACATTTAAGCATTATTTATTTTGTAAATTAATATCTATTATTCGTTTTTTTTATTTATTATTTCAAACAACCTGAACCCTCATAAATTACACGCACATTTGTTTAACATTAGTTAACAAAACAAATATTTACAAAGTAACTTGTCCCATTGAATTCATTGCAACAATTTATGGTTGATTGTTTCTTTGAAGAATGTACACACAGATTTGTTCTGCTTGTTTAACTCTTTCCCTGCCAGCGTTTTTTTATTTTTTATTTTATTTTTTTAAGTTGCCTGCCACCACCAGATTTGATCATTTTTACAAAACTTTCATGGCCCCCAGAATATTTTGTTGTATGAATATCTGAACATGCAATCTATCAAAAGATACAAAAAAATATTCTAGCTTCATGCATTTTTTTTATTTTTATTTTTTATCTACACTTGAATGTGGGTAAGTTTAATAAGAAAAAAGCAACATTTTGAACAAAAAGCTGAGAAAATCACGTCTTTGTCAAATACTACAACATGTGTTTAAGCAATGCTTCTACCGCCTGTTTCTGCTTCTTTTTCGTCTGTGTTTTGATCCGGAGATTCTGTACTTTTTCAGACGATGCAATATAGTGCCCCCTAACGGATAACAGTGAAAACATGGATTGCGGTAAAATTCCATCAATGGCGGGGAAAGAGTTTTTGTCATTTATTCATTATTTTTTTTTTATTTTAAGTTACTCTTATGATGTTTACAATATTAGGCCGAACCGTTGGTTGGTATTATGTCATCTGAACATTTTTCAGAATTGAACTGGTGTTTTTCTTCCAGTTAAGCCGGCCCCTTTGGAGATCAAGCCTTTACCTGAGTGGGAAGAGTATACGGCACCAGTCCGTTCCCCCGTGACCAGATCCTTCACGAGGGAGTAAGTGTTGGGCATGTTTCCTCTGAAACAGATCAGCAATTAAGCATGGTTCTGCATGGCCTCCACGCAACAGACACCACAGGCTAAATAACTAATCATTCATGCATTCCTGTAGTCTTGTCCTAACATGCCATTATAGTAAAATAGTAGTGATGATAGTAAACGTCACCATTGTAAGTTATTTGACTGTCATCGCTACCTACAGTAGCACCACATAATAATTAAAGTGGTAATGATGACAGTCCAATGATGCCATGAATTGTGTTCTTGAATTATTTGAGTTAACACATTGATGTAGGTGCCACGTGGCTCATGTGTCTGGAAGGCTGTTGAAAGTGTGTGTGGATTTTTGTGATTGCCAGTGTGTTTTGTGTGTGTGTGTGTGTGTGTGTGTGAGAGAGAGAGTGAGCGAGCGAGCGGCAGTGTAAATGTTGTCTTGCTGCTCAGCCCCTCTAGGTGTACCACGGCCCCCAGACTGTCCTCGGGGCATAGCACTGCCTCCAGCAGCGACTCCGACGACTGTGATGAGAATTATGTAGCCATGCAACACGCTAATTTGTCTTCAGATGAACCAGTATGTAAAAAAAAAAAAAACACCACAGCAACTTTTCCACAAAAATATACATTTAATGCTGTCAGAATTGGAATATATTCAGTGTGTATATATGTATATAAAAACTAAAACTTTAGAAGTAAAGTTTGGGGTCGGTATGTTTTTGAAAGAAGTCTCTCTTCACAAATATGCTCACCAAGGCTGCATTTATTTGATCAAAGATACAGTAAAAACAGCTACATTTTAAAATATTAATACTAATATTAATATTACTTTTTCTGTTTTAATGTTTTTGAAAGAATTAAAAGAGCCGTTTCATGATGCATGATACTAGTATTGGTATCGTGCCCGATACTGTGCTCGTGTACTCATACTTGTACTAGGGCTGCAAGATTAATCAAAATGAAACCGCACACGATTTGGCAAAGGCTGCGAATATTTTCTGCGCAGCTTGTCAGTGCAGCACGGCTAGGGTGACCACCATCAAACAAACCAAATGTGGTATGATTACTAAGTTTGTGTGGGACATGTTACCAACACTAAAACATAACCTGAAACTGTTATATTATGTCTATTTAATTTAATAAAAACACTTGTATTCTACATTTCAGCTGATAAAAATACTTTGTCCCTTCCAGACAACACAATTACATCACAATGTAACATAACATGTCTTTATTTTACATGTCATTTAAATTCAACATCACTGAGCAAGGCAGGCATCATGCACTATTTTTGAAACAGTTCTGACCAAGTCCAACTAAAATCCAACAAAATAAATTATGAACAAATAAAATATAAAACAACATGAAATTAGTTCAGTCTTACAGTCTTCTATATTAAGAATATATTACACCAAAAACTTTCATATTTTTAGAAAGGATGTGAATTAAAACAACCACAGCAGGCAACAAGTTGATAAATTCTGTTAAATTAAAATTTTAATTTACCGAATTATCCATTTATTTTCTGACAGGGAACACATGGAACTAATCACCGCTCCACATTTTGATTGACAGCCGTCACAACCTACTAGTGACCGTGTTTACTCCTTTCTTTTCAACCATTGGATAGGATTTTAAAAACGGCTGTTGTATTTGTACTTCTGACGAAGCGCTGTTAAATATAGGTGAAAAACTACGGCGCAAAGAATAAATAAAATGTTTTCTTAAAAAGGTAAAAGAACGCATGCACGTTTTCTTAATATGATAATTAAAAACAAACAGACTGATGAAAATGCGGGACATTTTCTCAATATGCGACGTGGGGGACAAGGGGTGAAAATGCTGTGCGGTACAATGCAAAGCGGGACGGGTGGTCACCCTAAGCACGGCTGATCGGTAGTAAATGCTGCTCCATCTGAAAGCCAGAGGGCACTCTCGCGCAGACACGCCAAATATGCCCCGCCACAGAAGTAGACAACACATGTCATTCCAGGAAATACCTTTGGGCATCATACTATTGCTGTAGCTGAATAAACAGAAGATTGAAAGATTGAACAGAAGATTTATTTATTAAATGTTGTCTTTTGTTGGACAAGAGGTTCATAAATGCTTATGTTTGGAAAGATGTTTGACGCGTGTCGACTTTTCAAATGTACTTTTTAAGCAACTCAAACTAGCAGTAGCCTACTTTCAGATGGAGAAGCATTTACTACAGATCACAGAGCCGTACGTCACTGACAAGCTGCGCTTTAAAAATAATCACAGCCTTTGCGATTTCATAATCACAATAATCCAAATCAGTTAAGCGCGATTTCTATGTTAATTGCGATTTAATCATGCTGCCCTAACTTGTACTCATTAAAATGCTCCGATACCAACAATCGATACCACGCATCGTGTACAGTACAGTGCTTGTGAAAAAGAAACACTGACAACAGAGCAAACAGAGAGCAGAATGGATATATCAAAGAAGGATGTATATGAAGTAAATGTATCAAATTAATAGAATGATTAACGAATTCAATATTTCCACCCTATATCTGCTGTGCGCGAGCTGATAAGCGAAAGGTGGAGTTGATTGAGTGCTCCGCTACATAGCCGCGCAAGCTTGACGAGCGCACATCCCTTTTTCACTGACATTGCTGGAAAGTTTGTGGTTCGGTCAGATATGGCAATAGCAAAGAAAGTAAAATGAGGAGCATATTACTAATGTTAATCATATTATCTAACGGTAAAGAGAAGGAGAGAGCTAGCACTTTTGTTGCATGCTCTTGATTGTTGATAATTCACTCAGCACGCATGCATTATTTTATTAAAACTAAATCGTATTAGTAAGACATTGACATGAACTGTTACGTGATTTGTGTTTAATGAGTGGCTCCATACATTCACATTAAGGCGGTATAGTAATCACATGACGTTTTCAAGAGGTTTTCTGTGTGCAAACATCCGAAGCACGCACCCAGAATGCTGCCTCGTAGACAGCACGTGAATAGCCTATTAAATAGAGTTCTCTTTCATGTCGTCTTGTGCTTTAACGGACAAATTCACACAAAATTGTCAAAATGCCCGTATAGGCAAGTATCCTTGTAAAATATAGTCGGTCATGTCTTAAGTTGACTTAAACAGTTAAAAAGAAAACGCGTGTGTAACAGTATTTTGGATATGAGCAGCTCGTAAAGTGACAGCAGCCTAATAAACCTACTGCTGTCTTTGTCCTCAATGTTAATCTAACAAAAATCACACACTGCTCTTGACTGGTTGAGCCCTGTTGGAGCAGCTCTAAATTTTGTGCTATTAATTTAAAGATAAAATATGATAGAGCAATAATATGAACTGTGAAAGTAACAGTGGTTTCTACAATACATTTTAACGGGCATAATTAGGCATGAAAATAACTGAAAGAAATATCTATAGGCTAAACCAACACATTTGATTCATATTCTTTTGGTTTCTCTGCCCAATGTTTTTAAAAATTAAAAATGCAATAAAAATACAGGTATCGGTATCGGCACGTATTAAAAATAAAAGTATCGTATTGGACTCGTTCTGGAAAAGGTGGTATCAGTGCATCCCGTATTGTTCAACTGGTCAAAAGTTCAAAAGAACAGCTTTTTTTATATTTATATATACAGGTCCTTCTCAAAAAATTAGCATATTGTGATAAAGTTAATTATTTTCCACAATGTAATGATAAAAATTAAACTTTCATATATTTTAGATTCATTGCACACCAACTGAAATATTTCAGGTCTTTTATTGTTTTAATACTGATGATTTTGGCATACAGCTCATGAAAACCCAAAATTCCTATCTCAAAAAATTAGCATATTTCATCCGACCAATAAAAGAAGTGTATTTAATACAAAAAAAGTCTACCTTCAAATAATTCTGTTCAGTTATGCACTCAATACTTGGTCGGGAATCCTTTTGCAGAAATGACTGCTTCAATGCGGCGTGGCATGGAGGCAATCAGCCTGTGGCACTGCTGAGGTGTTATGGAGGCCCAGGATGCTTCGATAGCGGCCTTAAGCTCATCCAGAGTGTTGGGTCTTGCGTCTCTCAACTTTCTCTTCACAATATCCCACAGATTCTCTATGGGGTTCAGGTCAAGAGAGTTGGCAGGCCAATTGAGCACAGTAATACCATGGTCAGTAAACCATTTACCAGTGGTTTTGGCACTGTGAGCAGGTGCCAGGTCGTGCTGAAAAATGAAATCAGATGGAAGCATGAAGTGCTCCAAAATCTCCTGATAGCTAGCTGCATTGACCCTGCCCTTGATAAAACACAGTGGACCAACACCAGCAGCTGACATGGCACCCCAGACCATCACTGACTGTGGGTACTTGACACTGGATTTCAGGCATTTTGGCATTTCCTTCTCCCCAGTCTTCCTGCAGACTCTGGCACCTTGATTTCCGAATGACATCCAAAATTTGCTTTCATCCGAAAAAAGTACTTTGGACCACTGAGCAACAGTCCAGTGCTGCTTCTCTGTAGCCCAGGTCAGGCGCTTCTGCCGCTGTTTCTGGTTCAAAAGTGGCTTGACCTGGGGAATGCGGCACCTGTAGCCCATTTCCTGCACACGCCTGTGCACGGTGGCTCTGGATGTTTCTACTCCAGACTCAGTCCACTGCTTCCGCAGGTCCACCAAGGTCTGGAATCGGTCCTTCTCCACAATCTTCCTCAGGGTCCGGTCACCTCTTCTCGTTGTGCAGCGTTTTTTGCCACACTTTTTCCTTCCCACAGACTTCCCACTGAGGTGCCTTGATACAGCACTCTGGGAACAGCCTATTTGTTCAGAAATTTCTTTCTGTGTCTTACCCTCTTGCTTGAGGGTGTCAATGATGGCCTTCTGGACAGCAGTCAGGTCGGCAGTCTTACCCATGATTGCGGTTTTGAGTAATGAAACAGGCTGGGAGTTTTTAAAAGCCTCAGGAATCTTTTGCAGGTGTTTAGAGTTAATTAGTTGATTCAGATGATTAGGTTAATAGCTCGTTTAGAGAACCTTTTCATGATATGCTAATTTTTTTAGATAGGAATTTTGGGTTTTCATGAGCTGTATGCCAAAATCATCAGTATTAAAACAATAAAAGACCTGAAATATTTCAGTTGGTGTGCAATGAATCTAAAATATATGAAAGTTTAATTTTTATCATTACATTATGGAAAATAATGAACTTTATCACAATATGCTAATTTTTTGAGAAGGACCTGTATATATAGATTTTTTGGTAAAAATGTAAAGAGCTTGACTGTCTCTTTTGATCCGTTTAATGTAAAAAAAAATAAAAAAAAAATTTAAAAAAAGTTTTACTGACCCCAAACTTTTAAACGGGTAAGTAAAATTTAGTTGAAAATATGATAGCAACATTAAATGATTCTTAGAATTCTTAGTTTTCTTCTAATATTTTTTAATCAGATTTGATTTTAAAATAAACATTGTCATTGACTTTTTTTTCCCAAATCACTTTAAATTACACACTAAATTATTTATATATATATATATATATATATATATATATATATATATATATATATATATATATATATATATATATATATATACATATATACACACACACACACACACACACACACACACAATCTATTCAGTGTTGTTGTTTTTCATTATTAGGGACAAAGGCTAGATTGAGAATTAAAGTTCCCAGAAATCTTAAAGGGGTCATGAATTGAAGAATCAAATGTTCCCTGATCTTTTGACAGATAAGAGGTCATTGTACTATAAAATATATACTGTAAGTTTCAGAACTCAAAACTTTATTAGTCCAAAAACTGCTTTCATTGGAAAAAAGCCTGCCAAAACGACCCGCTTCAAATTTTGTCTCAGCATGACGTCATAGTGCGATCAACACTAACTTCTACAGCATTGCCTCTTTAGCCCCGCCCTACCGATTTGTGTATGTAGTAGAGGGTGAGTAAATACGACAGCGACGCAAACACAGGATTACTCGAGCAACAAAACAATAGAGATGCCTCCTAGATTCCTAGAACTACAAGATGTTGTGGGAAAACAGTCTTTGCATTAACTTCCTTGTGATCCGAACATTAGGAAAGCATTGATGGACTTCCAGACAGAATAATTTATTAAAATATTATATTGTTTATTTGAAATAATTAAATGAGCAGTTTCATTTCAATCATTGTATTGCTCAACTGGTCAAGGTTGTTATGGGATTTAGAAAGTAATTAGTAATAAGTAATGCAATACTTTTTAGAGAGTAATTAATACAGTAATTTATTAACCTGTTGAAGATGTAATTCACCGGTTGCCATTTTTCAACACCAGAGGTTTTCAAAACAATTCCTTGTGTAATGGTGGGGACGTTGACAATTATTTTAATATGCAAAAGCAGTGGGCATTTGTTTCTTGAATGTGGCACACCTATCAAAACAGTGTTTAAAAGAGAGGGTCAAAAACAGGATTGAAAATAGCCTATTAATTCTAAATTATGTTGTTTATGTAAAAAGTCTTGCTAACATGATACGTGGACCTCAAAGAACATAACATAAAAATAAAAAAAGTTCATGACCCCTTTAATTGGTGGGTGATATTTTGTGAACTGGATAGTAGGACTCCTCGCTACTTTTTCTACCTTTACTTTTCTTTTCCCTCCAGGTTTTCTGCCATTTTTGTTGTCTTTCTTCAATTTATTTTTTGTTTCCTTGGTTTCACCTGAAGGGGCATCTTTGCTGTTCCACTTTCGTGTTTATTAATGTGATTCTTATTTCTAATAATGGCCCATTTTCTTAATAATGGCCCATTTTCTTGATAATGGAGCTTTTTGTGCATGGCTTGTTTTGTTTGCTAACATGTTAGCATGTTAGCTGTAAAATAACAAGCAAAAAGCTTACAGCTGTGATGTTGATAACACTGCACAGTGTGGCTTTTGATGCACTGGATTCAGCTGCCAAATACCTGGGAAAATATTTTCTCTGCCTCTTTTTCTGTTTATCATTTTCTACATTCTGTTCCTTGCATTCTTTTGTGCATCCTTTTGTCTGGCTCATCTGTGTTTTGCATTCGTCATTTCTAGTTCATCTGCTTGCCTTTGCGGTTTGTTTCCTGTTTACTCTTTGATTTTGTTTCTGCTCCTCCTCTCCTCCTTGTTCCTCCGTTCTGTAGAGAGGAGTCCTTCTACTGTACAGTTCCCATCACTCCTATAAAGAGAGAAGTGTCAGGTCTAGACAAGCTGGATGAGGTGAGCAGGGTTGCAAAAGTAGACTGAACTTAGTGTATGACCTGACAAATTCCGCAAGAAACACCATTGGACAGTTTTCTTTTTTTTTCTATTGGGTATACAATTGTTAATTTCAACATGAGTGCAACCTAATTTGAGTGTAGATTAATTTTAAATACAGCTACATGTCCAGTCCCGTGTTTTTTTTTTTTTTTTTTTTTTTTTTAGCTCAAAGATGATAGTCTTTCTAATCAATATATATATATATTTTTTATCAATTATATACAGTATGCATTATATTAGAACAGCAGTGTTGTTCCCCCTGACAGTCACTTGTTGATTTGGTTTATATTGAGTTAGTAAATAATGCAGAGTGAAATAACGTTGCATATATTTTGAAGAACATGCAAGGAAAAACCACATCATGCAATACACACCTATTACATTTATGACTCACACCCATGGAAATTTAAGGAAATAATTTTGGAAACAACACTTTTAGAGGTCGGATTGTCATCTGCAGTGGTGGTTTTTCAGCAGAATCCTGTAGAACTAATGGGGCATTATTTTGAATTACTTAGATGGATCATTAATGAATTATGAAGCACTCAGATCAATTTGAAACAGTTTAGAAAGACCTATTTTTCTCTGCATATTTTGATATGAAGGTAAGCAACTCAGTACTGATTTAATCATCAGAATGAGTGTTGGGTGAACGACCACATGTAGATTAGAAATGTAAAAAAATCTGACTGTTCACTTACATCACCTAGTAGCATTGTCGTAGATTAATTTACCAATAGCATAAATCTTTTATCTAACTAATTCTGATGACCTTTTGACCATTGACTCAGGTAAACGTTTCATATTCAACCTTTTTTGTAATTATTTGTTTTATTTTTTTGATATCTCAGAACATGAAGTTAGGAGCACCAATGAATGCTGATGGAGGTGGGAGTCCCATGGTGAAGCCCAAAGGAGACAAGCAGGTGGAGTACCTGGACCTCGACTTGGACCCTGGGAAATCAACTCCTCCTCGGAAGGCAAGAAATGACAAATCATTTCTCACAACTAGACAAACTTTAAAATAAGTTATTATGGATGGATGGGTTTAATCACCTGTAGTCAGACTACCACATGCTTTTACTGTCTATAGCTGACAAGCGTAACAATGGGGGGCATAATATATGTTGACACCAGTGCTATTATCCCCAGGCTCTATGGTTATACACCTACTATAGCTTTGTATAGCAGGAATAAAATCTGCTCTTTTCTCAGCTTGATGGAATATGGGCATTCTCTGGCCTTTTTTATTAACAAAGTTTATTATACACCAGTTGAGGATTATTGTTTTTCCCATCGTTCTCTGCAGACAAGAGACTGTAATGAGTGGCAGCTGTTACATTACTTCTGGCGCCAGTTTATTGTCCCCATCCCCTAATTTCTAGCTTTTTTAATAATGTAATTATCCCTACTCCTTTATTTAAATAGTTAAATATTAATATTTACAAATTAAACTACAACAATGTCATGTAGCTTTCAAGTATTGCTCATTTAAGTAAACTGGGGATACACCGATATTAAAATTCTGTCTGTCTAAGCCTTCACTTATTTATGCTATGACTGACAACCGTGAAATATGAATATTTTGAGGTTTTTATTAATATTTGGCTAAATTTTAACTGTTCTAATTGTTAGAATTTTTAAAGATTAACTTTGTGAGTGTTACATGACAGAAAAAGTCATATAAATGTAAAAAGAGGGTAAATTCACCTTTGGCTAAGCCCCGCCCCCCTTAGTTACTGTTGCTACGTCCGTCAAACTTCATCTGGGCTCTGGTTTGGTATCAATATGTCTTATGCTGTGACAGCTCTTCCTGCTGAAATCAAACTTTTATAAAGCAGCAAATAAATGTCCGATAGAAGTAGGCAAAAGGGTCTGCAATATGCGTTCGAAGGCTATATTCAAGACATACAGGTGAAACGCAAGGAACAACAAGGCATCCAAATAGAGGCAAACGCATAACGTTACCGGTCACAGTCAAAAAATGAACCACCGCATATCCTACTAATCGAGACGGAGGCTGGGACTAACAATATCAAGGAGCAACACTGTTCATGCAAAGCTGGGTAGGTCTCTATTCACTTCTATAATCGTTATTACAAAGCAAACAGAGTCCAGACTACACGAGTATAACGTTGTATTTATTAGCAGCGTGTGCTAGCGTATCAACAACCGGTATGAGAACCGAAATCATAACCTAAAACATTATAAAACTAACTAGTATAACTTCACAGTAAGGTTAAAAGCAAAAAAGGTGTGCTTGTTGATCTTTGAGGGGTTTAGCTGACTGTGAGTCTTGTGAGGACGTCCACAGTTTAATCCAAAAACGACACTTTACTTGTCAGGATTTGACTTCGGTTTTGGGAAGGGGAAAAAACGGACACCCTCTCCAACCTCTCTGGAAAACGCGTATCTGTGTTACAAATGCCCCAGGCACAACGTTTAACCATATTTTTGATAAAACTACGACGGTAATAGCCTGCCGAGACCAAAAATATGAGACGCCTGTGTTGAAAGTCAATGGAGCGCTGTGAAAAAGTGTCGGACCTCTGTGGGAGCTCGTTCTTGGCTGCGCTGTGATTGGTCAATCTACATTCTAGGGTGTGGCTTAGCCAAAGGCGAATTAGCAGTTATGTAAAGTTAAATATCCAATATCATCCGATAACTGATATTGTATCGATATATTGTACAAAATGCTTTACATTTCCAATGAATTATTCATTAATAAAGTATTTTTTTTAATGAAAAAGTCAGTTCTATACATACTGGAGAAAAGAATCTTAGCATTTTTTTTTTATTATTTTAGTATCAACTCGCAATCCAAGTACTGGTATTTTTGGCAAGGCCAGTTTTGACTGTCTGTCATATCTTTACCTTCCAGAAGAAGAGTAACGGGACTGGTATTTCAGCATCAGATGAGCGGGTGGACTATGTGGTGGTGGATCAGCAGCGAACGCAAGCACTGAAGAGCACACGAGAGGCCTGGAGTGACGGACGGCAGTCGACGGAGACAGACACCCCCAGCAAAGGGCCCAAATGACACCCACCTCTTTCCTCTTTTCTGCTTGGTCAGGACTTGTGGGAGGCCGAGGAATGGAGGATGTTTGATTTTAGATACAGGTGTGTGACAGCGACTAGGTCACAGCTACCAGATCAGCTAGTTTACACTGCTTCCTGCTAGACGACAGCACCCACGCAGGGGAGAGCTGATCCGAGGGATCCTCATGTATAAGCTGACAGACTCGAAGTAAGATGGACAGAACAGGGGCTGAAGGACTCACAATGCCTTATTGGCTGAAAGCCCAGTAAATATTGCGCTAACAGAGCAGCATTATTCGTACTATAAAGATACACACTGCCCCTCACCCATCCACTCAGACAGTTTCTGATTCATGGATATCGTTTTTCCCCCATCGAGGTGTTAAAGCACATTATTCCATGGGCTTGGGGTGCATCAGGCCTGTTGAATTTGTCAGTTGTTTTTGTTCTGTTTTCACAATGTTCCATGTTCACAAAACCCAGGGTGGGTTTTTAGGATGTGTTTTATGAGGCCAAAAACTTTTTATTTTATTTTTTTTGGTGTATATAGTTCCATGATAATCTGAAACCTTTAGACATCAAGGTTTGACTTGTTTTCCATTTGTTTTATTCTTTTGGGCCTCAAGTGTAATTAGGTAGTGCAATCAAAAGGTTTTGAGTTGCTTGAACCGTGAATCTACTTAGGTGAAAGAGTTAGTTTGTTTGAAAATTATTTTCGTTTGCATGTAAGACAGCAGGCAGACTGTATAAAGTGTTATGTACATTAATAAAAGTGTTCTTTATTTGCATCTAATATCTAGTATGTTAAGGCTAAGGTGTGGATTCTGCAGGATAGAAGTCTACACGGTCTGAGATGGTATCAGAAACTATGAAATGTTATTGGTGGAATCAGGAACTGTGATAGTTGTTAACAGAGAAGAGAATTCTCTAATTTTTGTGTGTTTTATGTTTTTGATTTTATTTTCTCCTTTGTTTTCAAGCAAGGTATCAATTTACAGAAAGCGCCGAGGTCAGGTACTCACTGAAAGGTTTAACAGAGTTTGTTTATTTTATTTTATTTTATTTTATTTTATTTTGCAGCCATAGATGACGTCTTTAGTGTTGCAGTTCATATGTTCTCATAGAAACCTTTTTGAAATTGCTTACGACGCAATATATTATTACAAAGGCTTTGTGCTGTATGAGATGCCTTCATAGAGGGGAGGAAAAGCCGGTCAAGTAGTTTCAGGAATTTTATTTTGTTTCTGCATTCTCTGTGTGACTGCTCTATCAATGCATTTTATTGCCACTTCGATAATTTATTTCAGATGGAGTTCCACAACTCTTGGAAACTAATTGCCTTACCATTGCAACTTTTTTTGAATGTTGTAAATATTTTAGCTCAAGTCAGAATACAGAATACATCAGCATAGAACTTTACTGTGTGTGTAAAATAAAATAGCTCTACTAACTACGAACTATTAAGCCGAGAAGACACTTGAAGTGTTGCAACACCGTTGGTGGCTTCTGCTGTATATATCAATAGGCTTTCCAAGCATGTCTTTTGATTCAAAGCTGTGCCTATATTGTTTCCCTTCTACTCAAATCTTTTTTTTTTTCTTTGAGCCCCCAGACCCTGATGCTTTATATCTTTTTTTTTTCTTTTTTTATGAATCTGAAAGAAATGTACATTTTAAAATAAACTCAATAAAAATGATACTTCAGGAGATTACTGCTGACATTGCAACTAATGGAATCTGTGATGATTTGTTTTCAGAACTGTAATTTCAATGACATTGAACATTATTGGTTAATATTACACCCTAAATGAACGGTGTCCTGATGGTTATCGGTCCCTGTAAGTGAGCCTCAACTGCAACCACGGCACTTTTATCAATGCACTTGGAACTAGACACAGAAACATGTTACATGACAGAAATTCAACTTGTCACAGGTTATAGAAGGCATTTATATTTTAAACACTTAACATGCACTTTATAATGAAACAAGTATCTTGACAGAATTCCTTTCATCAGCAATAAAGAAAGAAAAAGAAAAACAATTCTCAAAAACATATTCTGTCATATTGATTTTTTTTTTTAAACAATGCTAATGGTATATTAGCTGACAGACTTTAAATCTGTTGGGTTTCAAACTTTTTTGTCCTGGTGTTATTTGGTGTTAGTGATTTCCATTATAAGGTGAGAATTAAATGACAAAATGTTGGCTGGTTTGTGTCTGACAATTAAATTAATACATTGAAAAATAACTAACAATAAATTCAAAGAATTATCACCAACTGGGAAGCCACAAAATAAAATGAAAAACTAAAATGCTAGTATCAATTATAATTTGAATATTCAGCATTCTTTGCTTTTATTTTGTAAATCTGTAATGATTTTTTTAACATGGAAAAAAAAATGTACGTGTGGTTCACAAGTTTTCAAGTTTTATCAGGGTGTATTTTATCATGTACTACCTTTTGTTAACACCAGTCTCTCCTTTTTCAGATAAAGAATAGGCAACTATGTACACACAGAATTAATGTGTGATTCTGAACCACATTTGAACATCCTGAAAATGTATAAAAATAAGTACATTCTGAATAGTTATGAACTTGAACATCATGCTCCCTTTGCATAGCAACACATTGATTATGTGGGAACGCTGGCCTGTGCTCCTGTACACATCAATTCATGTGATGGAACATATAAAAATAGATACATTTATTAGATAAATGTTCGAAGAAGCCAGTTCTTGCATCTTTCAATTTGCTTAAATCTCACACACACACACATATTCAGAAGAAGAACTGTTACATAATGAAATTAAAATGGACTGATTTAAAAAAAAAAATGAAAATAGAAGACACTATGATCCTGAACATTTAAATTGCCTGGGTAACTGCTGAGATTGCTGTTTTTATATATTGATCCCCAACATATGCCATTCATGCTGGGGGTACATTTACCATTTAATTTTTCTATATTTTTCTATTTATTTATATGAGTTTTTTTTTTTTTTTTTTTTTTTTTTTTGGAAAAAAAATCTAATGGGTTGATTTATATATAATGGAGCAGTACTTGTTAAATTTGCAGATAATTTGAGGTTGACAAAAGCTGAAGCACAGATTCATGGTTTGTCTGAGCGGGTTTTCTGTGGCCAATTCTGGTTCACAGATCTACTGATTGGAGCACGCTAAAATAAAATTAGTACTACAAAGCTCAAACTTAATCTTAAGAGAAAGGCAACAAGCAACCTCCTTTTGTTTGACCAGGTTGTATGAGGAGTCTTGGAGTTAAGATGTCTTCATTGAAGCTGTGAAACCTTCCAAAAAAAAAAAAGCGCCATATATTGGATGTTGTCATTTGGCTTTAGATCTCAAAATATTTCCATCTCCATAACTTCAGCTGCTTCTTGACAAGAAAGCACCATGATGAGAGTAAGTTTTGGCATGTCTTAAATGACATGCCAGGAACAGGGGCAGTTTAAACTTCAGAGCTGTCCACATTGTGTCTTATGGGCTTCTTGTTGTATGCTGTGCAGGACGAAGTGGAATAAGGTGGGTACTTTTTCTCTTTCCGCTTGCGTCGCATCAAGAGAACCACCAGAACTACAACCAGGCACACCAGCAGGATGA
Organism: Gila robusta; assembly: GCA_030770095.1. Lineage (NCBI taxonomy): Eukaryota > Metazoa > Chordata > Actinopteri > Cypriniformes > Leuciscidae > Gila > Gila robusta. The sequence goes on from JAVALU010001250.1 coordinate 70,248, forward strand.
GCCCAGCCACCCCGAGCAATGTGGACATGCCAGCGGGAAGAGAGAAATCTGAACCAGGCCCTTTACCCAGGCTCCCCTCCACCAGCGGGTGCTCTAGGTGAGTGTCACGACCCCATGGCTGGCTCACCCGGAGTCGGTTTGAGCGGTCGATGGTGATATGCTGAATGTTGGTGCCTCGGTTATTCTCAGCACCGATGCCAAAAGCTTCTGGGTCAGGTACTGCACGACGATTACGAGATTGGGTGCCAGGGTCAGCTACGGCGGAGGATATAGCATGGTGGTACTCAAGGCTTCTTTTGCCAATGCCTCGGTTGGCGTTCTCTCTAGAACGGAGGGTGTAGATGGTGTGGATGAACCATTCCCGGCCAGCAGCGACCTGAGGAATTAAACATTCTTTCTTAATATTCTAGATGAAAATTGGGCACCTTTAGGTTTCTCACTATTGTTATAAAACATGGTGAGTCTCTGACCTGGAAGAGGGGAGATGATGACAGGGTGAAACCATCTGATCCAGTTTGTCTGACCAAAGGCAGGGCTTCAGGGGTATCCAAAGCCAAGCTGGCCTCAAACTGGACATTTCCAAAAGTGGTGGCCTGAGTTTCTGGCTGAGCTTTGTCCTTAAGTTCAAAGACCAACATGTTAATTGGTGATAAACAATTTATTTTACATGCAGTTACTTGAAAACACCCAATCTATGAGCATGTTTTTAATTTCTGGATTTTCTTTTTTTTGTGTGTCAATTTTCAAAACCAAATTTTCAAGGTGATACATCTCTCATATAAATAAATGGAAAAAAATGTATAATCATTTTATTATTAAATTATATTTTATTATTATTCCTTTGAAAAAAAAACATCAAAACTGCTTCAAGGCTTATTCATATTTGAAAAACTTTTGTCTGACATACAGTATCAAAATCCTATGGTGCAACAAAAATGTGCAGAAAAACACCCCCCCCCCCCAAGAGAGGAAATTATATCATAGAGGAACTGCAGTCCTTCAAGACCGTGCCAAGCTCAATAAGTTTCTTAATATAATATTTGGCCTTGACAAGGCAAGTTAAGTTCAGATTGTAAATGTCGTGTGTGCGCGCGTGCGTGCGAAGGGTAAAACCAGGGGGGTTTGAAGAAAAAAAAAATTTGTATGTGGTTGCAAAGGTTTTGCAGACATCAAAGTGTCAATGAAAATGCCAGCACCATTTTATAAATGTAATCTTCCTCTATTCAAATTAAGATCCACATTCACAATGAATGTTTGTATGAAAGGTAAAAAAAAAAAAAATCAGGTACCAGGATCTTGAGTCTGTAAAGCAGGGATGGAGCATCAGCCAGGCATCCATACTCTTTATTTGTAGGGTTGTACTTTGGCACATAGCCATCCGCACCAGTACAAAGGAACACTTTCTCTATGCTGCAGGAGAAAGAATCACCCAGGTTCTGCACTGGGTCCACCATCACACGCCCAAAGATCTTAGAACCTAGAGGAAAACCAATTTGATTCAAATAGTTTTACACTCAATACAGGGACTGAACGAATAATGAATTCAGTCCTTTTCACCAAAACTAAATTGAAATAATTATATTATTATTGTTCTTGGATGTCTATTACCTTCCATGAAGGCAGTGTCTGTGCCCTCTCCAAAGCCCATGGAGCCATCAGACAGCCACAGCTCCTTTTTCGACAGCAGGAACATCTGTGTGTTCAGACTAAACTCTGCTGCTACAGGGTCACTCACCTGAGAAACAACGCAAAACCAGCAGGTGTTTATGCATCATCTATATATATTCGTTGTGATTGACAGGATTAGACGAACATGCTGTTACCTTATGTTTCTTATTAATTCAACTAGGCTACAGATCTACTATGTAAACTACATTACTCTCATAATGTAAAGGTAAATGAAGACGCTGAAACCAACCTGCTGGAAGCGGATGTCCATGTCGAAGGTGAGGGGCTCCCTCGGGTGGCACACAGGGGGTATGCTGAACTCCCCATTAGGTGAAGCGCTACATGGAATCATCTTCACAGTATAGGTGCCAGAATAGTCTCTCACCTACATGCACATACAATCAGTTTACCTTTTTAATATTCATAAAATGTATAACCAACATCCATGAAATGTATGACTGACAAGATGTAAATTAAATAAAAAGGTAAACAAATGAATGGGACTAAACTTACAGCAAAGTCAGAAACAAAGCTCCATTGTTGCATGGGCTGGTTGTAAGTGGGCTCAGTTCTGACCAGGGAGAGAGTGAATGTGAGTCCAGGGTGGTCCGCTGACATTACCATAGAGGACAAAGTGGTTCCTGAAAGCCAATACACATCCCAGACATGTCAAATTGAAAATAAACAACTTCATCTTGATTGAATGCAAGTGACTGCGAATATTATTTTATATAAATGTACAATCACACACTTAAAGATACCGTAGGCTACCTGATATTTTTTTATTCTTTTTTGGGCAAAAAGTTTTAAATCCCAAATAATATATTTTAAAAGCAATCATCTGTGAAAAAAAAACAGGCTTTATGATGCCATCTACTGTTTATTATAGAGGACTGTAGCCTAATAGATGAGAAGCTCGTTCCAGGGATGGAAAGTCTTGGCCAATAACATGCACAGGAAAATGGGGGTTGCACATATTGAACTCGGGGACAAAAATTATAAAATGAGCTAGTAGGCCTATGAATCAATTTTCCGTGTTACCGTGTTTTTGTATTATCCTGAATCATACGGTCCACATACTGTAATAAGTGTTTATATTCAGACTATTTTAGACTGGTTCGGGTCCTGCTGCGGAGTAGCCCAGTACCTGCGTGACTCGTCATAGACATAAACAGAGAGAAGTAGCTCCGGCTACAAGACGCATGCAGTTCTGTTTATTAACCGCTAGAGCGCCAAAAGTTAGGACTGCAGCTTTAATAATTTACTCAATAACAACAATATTAATATTTTATATTTTTATAATTTAGTAATTTTCTATCTACACAAATATTTTTTTTTTATCAACAGAAATCATATCTCTTGCCAGTTTGCAACTCATCGACCAATCAGAGGCCACGCCCGAATAAAAGTTACTGCCGCTTGACCAATATAAAACGGAGAAGATAAATGTAAACAGATATGAATTGGTGCCGACTGACGAAGAATTCACCATCTTTAGTTTGGAAGAAAATAGGACTAGGACATCCGTGAGAAATGCATCGCATTCGCAATTAGGTAATTTAAGTAGTTTCAATGCAACACACAATAAATTAATGTCTTAAGTTCATTTGACTAGCGCTCCAAAACAAACCCGATCCTAACCTACTGATTACGTTTAAACTTTACAGTACATTTACAAGCGGAGTGATACGAGCTCAGATAAATCACTGAGACGAAGATAATTTATAACGTGTGTGTCCATATGCTTTAGTAAAGGGGAATGCCAAAATATACTACAGACAGGCTATACAATGTATAATATTTAACTGAATTTTGGTCAACAATTCAACACCAATTTATTTTTATTACCCTTAAAGTGGGAACTAGAAATGGAGAAAAAAAGTTGAGGGATTAATGTCACCAGTAGAGGGCAGTAAAGGTTTGTCAGGAGGGTATATTGACATAGGAAGTTTACTGTCGTTTTACTGTCGCAGTCTAGGCGACTGTAGCTTATAGATTTACCTCTTTGGGGCAGAGTTTGACAACACAGTGGAAGAGAGTTAAAGGATTGCCTGTCAGCAGCTATGTGTGGGTCTGTATCCATCTGAACATTACCTGGGTGAGACATGACAAACTGTCCCCTAAATCGAGCCTCAGTCTTGAAGTTGACGACAAGACGTCCTTCATCATTTATTCTCATGCTGGTGGGATACATGGCACCTATAAAAATAATTACACAAATACAAACCTCAGACAGGTAGGCTAACTGTCATTAGCATTAATTCTGTCTCTACATTAATTTGTATTCATGTCTATTTGAATTCACCATGTATTAATTTCTGATGCATGGCGTCCAATATGACATTATGGCATATCGATACTACCTTGTAGCTCAGCCTCTGGTGGGCTTCCAATACCATCTTGCCATAAGATGGCAGTGTCATACACAAAGGTAAGCCGCAGCTCAGAACGTAGGTCAAAATGTTGCCAGCCGCCAACCGCAACGGGAGAGTGAAAGACATAGGACACAAACAGAGGCACCCGCAGGGTTACATAGGACTGAACCAGATTCAGCACCTACAGACACAGGAACAGAAAAAACACCAAATGTAGCCAAACATTTTGACAAGTAGCTTAATCAAGTATAATGTTTCAAAAGATTTCTATATCAAATAGGCTAAAACCCTTTCTAGTCATTAAAGAATCCTGAGAAAAATTTTCTACAGAAATATTAAACAGCACAACTGTTTTATGAAATGTTTCTTAAGCACCAAATCAGCATATTAGAATGATTTCTGACGGATCATGTGACACTGAAGACTGGAGAAATGACTGTGGAAAAAATCAGCTGTGCCATTTACATTTTAAAATGAATATGAATGGAACATTTTAAAATTGTTTTCTATTCTTATACATTTACAATGATTTCACAATATTACTGTATTATTAAAATGCAGCATAAGAGTCTTCTTTCAAAGACATTAAAGCAACACCAAGTAACTTTTCCTCTGCGGTCGCCCTACAGGTTGGAAGCGGAATTGTCCATTACCGCTGTCGTAAATAATTTGGCCTACCGCAGCCTACTGTCGCACGCACATGCTCTGTTTATCCAGCACCGGCTTTGGAATCAACAATGGCCACAGACAAGGTAGAGTATGATGCATGATTTTATGAAAGTATGATGTATTGCGACATCACAAACGAGCAATTGTTGCAATTGTAACGCTTGCCGTAAAGCAAGTCAAATGAGTAGTTTTCTTATGTCTTATTAGAACTACAGAAACACGACCCGATATGGCAATCTTACATAGCGTGGATATATCAGATAACAAAAGACCGCAAAGCTGTGGCATAAGTGCATTTCATCATGTCACGACTTGATGAACCACTGAAACGATTTTGGAAACATTATTTTAAGGTAAAAAAATCTTACTTAGTGTTGCTTTAAATCAATCTTATTGACCCCAAACTTTTTGAAGGAACTTTAAATAAGCATAGCTTTGAATGATTTCTTCTGAAATCTGATTCCTGAAATACCTGCCCATCTGTGCCAATCGATCCCCCACAGTCATTCAGCAGCTCTGACATGTCGTAGTAGCTACTGAACTCCCACAGACATGCCTCGAGGTTAAGGTTGCGGTAGAATCGAAGGGAATTGGTGCTACGCATGGCCACGCTGTACTGGTACGGTGAAGTCTCGCCAATAATTTCTGGGTTCTTTGTGGCGTCGGTGATAAAACCATGAGCTGTTTGGATCTCGTTGAAATCCAAGAGGTTAGAGCAGCGGTGGTTTCCCACTCGTGTGCCATCTGGACTAAGGGTTAGCTCAAAGTTTGAAAGGGGACGTGTGGAGATAACAGGCAGCATGCCTGAGGAAAAACAATGCAGTTTAATATCCTGGATTTTATAGACATTTTGATTGATATTTGCTTACTCAATATTGCATCGTGTGTGATGGAGGTGGTCACTCACCATCCATGTGTGGCATAGTAACAGTGAGTTTGATCAGATTGGGGTAGTCAGGGTCATCTGGGCCAGTGTAACGGATTTTAGCTGAGAACGGTTCAGCACCCACTGTTCCAGGTATACGAGGCTGACACAGGCCTAAGGATAGCAGACACCTTGATTTAACTTTCAAAACAATTCATTTTCCTAAACACCCCAGAAAACAGTAAAACAAACCAACATACAAACAAAACCTTGTGCTTTGTTGAATTTGGTATTAGGAGTAATTCTTAAAGAATTGAGCTGCAATCCAAATTGTGGTAGTTACAAGAGCCTCACCCTCCTCTCGGCTGATGACCACAATGGGCGAACTAAGCTCCAGCCCAGCATCTCCATTGGCGTTGAAGGCTCGGGCGGCACACTGTACACGGGAACCAGCCTGGAAGTAGATGGAGTCCAAAGTGATGGACTTGGTGTTAGTGAAGAAGGTGTTGGTATCCACTTCACGCATGGGGCTGGTGACTCCATCCGGCCCACTGGGGGCACTAACCATCCAGCGATACTGAGTTAGTGTGTCATTGATGTTCTCCACTGAACAAATGGAGCCAGTCTTGTCAAAGTCAAAGTATTTGGGGTTGCAGGCCTGATGGAACACAGACAAGAAAACAATCAGAATTATAAAAGTTTTGTAAGAATGAGAGAAACACTTTTGTTTTTGCCCCCATTTTTCATGAGCTGAACTCAAAGATCTAAGACTTTTTCTATGTACACAAAAGGGCTATTTCTCTCAAATATTGTTCACAAATCTGTCTAAATCTGTGTTAGTGAGCACTTCTTTGTGGAGATAATCCAGCCACCTCACAGGTGTGGAATATCAAGATGCTGATTAGACATCATGATTATTGCACAGGTGTGCCTTAGGCTGGCCACAATAAAAGGCCACTCTAAAATGTGCAGTTTTACTGTATTGAGGGGTCCGAAAACCAGTCAGTATCTGGTGTGACCACCATTTACCACATCTCCTTCGCATAGAGTTGATCAGGTTGTTGATTGTGGCCTGTGGAATGTTGGTCCACTCCTCTTCAATGGCTGTGTGAAGTTGCTGGATATTGGCCTGGAACACGCTGTCGTATACGCCGATCCAGAGCATCCAAAACATGCTCAATGGGTGACATTTCCGGTGAGTATGCTGGCCATGCAAGAACTGGGATGTCTTCAGCTTCCAGGAATTGTGTACAGATCCTTGCAACATGGGGCCGTGCATTATCATGCTGCAACATGAGGTGATGGTCGTGGATGAATGGCACAACAATTGGCCTCGGGATCTCGTCAAGGTATCTCTGTGCATTCAAAATGCCATCAATAAAATGCACCCGTTCGTTGTCCATAACATATGCCTGCCCATACCATAACCCCACCGCCACCATGTGCCACTCGATCCACAACGTTGACATCAGCAAACCGCTCACCCACACGACGCCATACACGCTGTCTGCCATCTGCCCTGTACAGTGAAAACAAGGATTCATCCGTGAAGAGAACACTTCTCCAAAGTGCCAGACGCCATTGAATGTGAGCATTTGCCCCATCAAGTCGGTTACGACGACGAACTGCAGTCAGGTCGAGACCCCGATGAGGACAACGAGCATGCAAATGAGCTTCCCTAAGATGGTTTCTGACAGTTTGTGTAGAAGTTCTTTGGTTATCCAAACCGATTGTTGCAGCAGCTGTCCAGGTTGCTGGTCTCAGACGATCTTGGAGGTGAAGATGCTGGATGTGGAGGTCCTGGGCTGGTGTGGTTGCACGTGGTCTGCGGTTGTGAGGCTGGTTGGATGTACTGCCGGTTGGATGTACTGCCAAATTCTCTGAAACACCTTTGGAGACGGCTTATGGTAGAGAAATGAACATTCAATTCACGGGCAACAATTCTGCTGGACATTCCTGCAGTTAGCATGCCAATTGCATGCTCCCTCAAAACTTGCAACATCTGTGGCATTGTGCTGTGTGATAAAACTGCACATTTTAGAGTGGCTTTTTATTGTGGCCAGCCTAAGGCACACCTGTGCATATCTTGATATGCTACTGTACACCTGTGAGGTGGATGGATTATCTCAGCAAAGGTGAAGTGCTCACTAACACAGATTTAGACAGATTTGTGAACAATATTTGAGAGAAATAGGCCTTTTGTGTACATAGAAAAAGTCTTAGATCTTTAAGTTCAGCTCATGAAAAATGGGGCAAAAACAAAAGTGTTGCGTTTATAATTTTGTTTAGTGTAGTTTCCACCCCTAATGATATTTCAAGTCATATTCCACAACATTCAATTACTGTTTCAATTACTTCATTAAGACCAACTCCCTTTTTGCAAGGTGTATTTTTAATGTTTCTTTATTTGCCATACTGTTTATATGATAAATGAAAGGGAAACGGTAAGAATAAAATGAAACAAATCTCAAAAAGTGATTAACTGAGAACATCATTGGCATCACTCACCGTGACACACACAACAGGATATCCAGTTGGAGGGTGGGGATTGTCTTTAGCCCGAATCGTATCATCATACAGCAGCAACGACACCACCTGAGGCACTGCTGGGAAGGTGACATCAGCCACACTATTCATTTCTTCGATGTACACAATAGCCTTACTCATCTACAGAAAGTTGGAGAGGAAGAAAACAACAATTTAGACTATCAATACAATTTTAGGAACAATAGAGTATGTAAGACCTACAATAATATAAGCAGCAGTAAAAAGACCATCCACTCACTGTGAATCTTTTTTGTATGCAAGTATGTAATTGACATGTTTATGACAAAATATTGCCATTTTCTTCCTAAGAATAAATTTAAGAATATTGTGTATTCCTAAAAACATTTCTTTAAAAAATTCTTTTTTTTTTTTTAAGAATTAGAACAGCCATACAATCAAACAATGCCAAAGACTGGATTTTTTTTAAGAAGAAAAAAGTAAGATGTTCTTAAGGAAATATTTGAGTCAGTCAAAGTACAATTCTTGTATTTTAATATTTAAAATGTGTATAGAGCTTTACTACTTATATATAATATAGTACTTGTCTGAGACGTGGCTTGATGTGTGACGTTTATGTGCGGGTGACCCAAGTTCAAGCTCTCTTCTCAATTTAATTTCCTGCCATCTCTTAGGCGGTCACTGTCAAGAAGATAGCAAAAAACACCCCAAAATGGCTCTAAGGCCTTGACTGTGGATTGTGTACATGTTCAATAGGGCTGCACGATTAATCGAAATGAAAACGCACGCGATTTGCAAAGGCTGAGATTATTTTCTATGCAGCTTGTCAGTGCAGCACGGCTGATCGGTAGTAAATGCTGCTCCATCTGGCACTCTCGCGCAGACACGCCAAATATGCCCCGCCACAGAAGTAGACAACACATGTCATTCCAGGAAATACCTTTGGGCATCATACTATTGCTTTAGCTGAATAAACAGAAGATTAAAATGCTTTGATTGATTTATTAAATGTTCTCTTTTGTTGGACAAGAGGTTCATAAATGCTTCTCATGTTTGGAAAGATGTTTGACGATTGTTGCTTTTTCAAATGCACGTTATAAGCGACTCAAACTCGCAGTGCTTTCAGATGGAGTAGAGCCGTACGTCACTGACAAGCTGCGAAAATAAAATAAATAAATAGCAATAACCCAAATCGGTTTAAGCGTGATTTCATGTTAATTGTGATTAATCGTGCAGCCATAATGTTCAATGTATAACACTGTTTGGTCACTGTGACCATTGAGGCCCATTTACATCATACAGACTCCTCTGAAAGAGATTGGAGACAGCGATTGGCTCTTGCTGACAGAGGCAGCTGCTACATGGCTATTTTAGCAAGAGAGGCACGTTAGCGTGTGTCTATGCGAATGTGCGAAGTGGCGTCTTTGGTGCTATTTTTAGAGATGGTCTCTGACCCGTGTCTCAGCCACCATATACTCGTCAGGCTTCATGTGAACAGTGAAAGCCTCACGGATCTCTCTTTGTCCATCATACAGAACATGGATCTCCACCACATGCTCTGTCTCCCCCTCCTTAAATTCCACATCTGTAGGGACATACAAACAAAGATGTACAGAGAGGAATTAGATAACCGTTCTGCTTATCGGTTACTGTATTTGTATCAGATATCCGCTCCTTTTGTTCAGGATTTTCCATACTTTATTGATCCCATTAAAATGATTTCTGCTAGTATTATGGCATCTCATGGGATTTATTGGCATCTCATGGGATTTATATTTTGTAGCCTTTGTGAGTCTTCTGCTGACCTTGAGAAAGGGGATTGTAGTCCTCTCCTGATGTTGCAGAGCCGTCCTTGGTGTGAATTCTCACCACAGAGACCTTGGAGGTGTCACCCTGACGTAGGACAGGAATTTTCACTACAGCAATCTCTCCAGGAAGTTGTGGCTCTCTAACACTGTATTTGATCTCAGCAAACCTGATGATGGACTCTGAAGTGGAGAAGTAGATTTGTTTTCTGTGAGATAAGCTCATCAAGAACATAATGCTGATGTTTGTCAAGAATAAAGAGGGGAAAAAAAAAAATACTCACTATCCTTATGGTCAGTGATGGTGACCAGAGCTTCTTTTTGTTTTCCTACTGAAGCTCCATATGGTGATTTGCTCTTAGCTGTCCCCAAAACCAAGCGGAACTCCTCATCCTCTTCATGAACCGTGTCATCCACTAAAGTCACAACACATGGCTTCTCAATCTCCCCTGTAAACAAAGAGATGCAAAAGATGAGCAAATCATGCAGACATGAATAAAAGGCTGGTCAAGGAACATGTTGAAAAAAAAGGACCTGGTAGGAACACGATGATGGATGCATCAGTATTGGGTCGTTCATCATAATCCATCATGACTTGAGCAGATCCCTGGCGAGTGTAACAGAGGACTGTGGACCTCTGACTAATGTCGCCACTGCGGTACACCATCGTCTTCACCTCTCCATCAGCTTCATCCACCTTGTACTCTTCCTCCCTAAACTGGACTTTGGGTACTGCAGAAATACACAGAAGTTAAAAATAGCCAGCATCACACATCAGAGTGTTTCAGTTATCTGCAGTTTAATGCCTATCAGTTTTTTTTTTTTAAGTTTCAGAGGACATTTATTTATTTTTTCATAGATTTGTGTTAATCCTTTACTCACAGTCTGTGACAGTGTCATTAATAGTGATGACAGTTTTGCTAGGCTCTCCAAGGACTGCGTTCATGGGCATACGCAGCACCAGCTCAAACGTCTCTGGCCCCTCCAGCTCTGGCTGGCCCAGGTCATCGAGAATAGTCACACGGAAAGTCTGCATGGTCACACCTGGAGCAAAGTCCAGGTTACGGCTGATTCCCACATAATCTAGACCCGCTGGACAGGAAAGGAAAGGGTTGGGGAGATATAATATGCAGATGAAAACTTCAAATAAATGAAAATGACTGATTAATTATTACCTAAAAGATTTTATTTTACCAAAAATTAAGATATCAGCAATTGTTGTTTTTGACAACTCTGACACTCTTACTGATATCTTACCCTCTGCTGAAACAGGATCACTCTTCCTGGAACGGACTGTGACGGTGGCTGTCTTCGAAAGGTCAGTTCCAGTCCTCCACACTTTCACCTCCACATAACCATCACTCTCATCCACCGTGTACTCGGTCTCCCCAAAATAGAAAGATGGCTCTGTACCAAAGGGATTTTTTAAAAATTATCATGTTCTTTATCCTGTACTTTTTTTGCTTTAATGACAACAGAACTTAGGCTAATATACCTCCACAAGTTGGCACAAAACCTGGTAATCCAGGTCATCTAGGAAACCAGTCCTAACAATTGTTTTCAAGTAGAAATCACCAGACTGTATAAACGAGATGTCAAATCAGTCACACAAGACTTACCCATGTTTATTGATAGGGGATTTGCCTATTTGATTGGTTTTACTCTTTATGATTGTAAAACATTTTATCTGAATGTCCTGCTTTAAATGATAATAGGCAATGTTTTTATTTAGAAAGTAAATTATAGACTTTTTTTTAAGTTTCAAATTGAAAGTTTTTATATAACTGTTTTTGTTATTATTTGTATTATTAATTAAATATTATTGTTATTATGATTCTTTAAAATTGTATTACTATTGAGTTTGCCATGAATATAGCCTTTGATGCAGATATGGCGTTAAATTATGAATAAATAAATCCATGTCATCCAGTATGATTTGATAATGTTCTGAAGAACATCTTGTGCTTCAATCAAAGCAAGTGCATCTGAACTAATCTTAAAAAAGTGAAAATATTAAATATTTCTTACTTATTTTACTGCATAATGATTATTTATTTAATCATTTTAACCCAAAAGCTACCATAAGAAAAGCTGAGAGTTGCCATTTTACCTTCAGATTTGTTAAGTCATGTTTCATCTCACACAGAGTTGTTCTGACCCATTTGTGTGACAGCACAGGAAACCTACCATCATTTCTAATGTCCTGTCTGAGTGTTGAAACCAGACTGTTGTGTCTACTCCAGTCAAGATGCACTTGCTGAGTGTTTATGTTTGTGTGTGTGTTTGGGAGGTCAGAGAGGCTCCCAGAGCGATATCAGCATCATGATAAATGAATGCAGAGGGGATAGGCCCTTCCAGGGTGGGGGTAGAGGCCGTAAGTTTGAGGGGGCATACAAAGAAAAAGAAAAGAGTAGTGACATCTCCATAGACAACAAGTCAGAGAAACAACAAAAAGATTCCAACTCTGGCTGGCATCCAGACCACAAGTCTATCCAACATCACCCCCCCCCCCCCCCCACAACTAGACACAAATATACCACTGGGCCCTTCAAGACCCACCAAGACGCTGAGCTACTATAAGCACATTAATCTTCACTTGCTTCTTCAGAAAAATAAGGTCTAGGCATGTACATACATTTACACAAATATCTTTTGAAGTAATATTTTAAATTATGAAGGGTGGGATTGCAGTTGGTGAAAGTGTTTGCAACTATTAGACTGTTTTTATGAGTAAGGAAAAACACTCCGAGGATGATATTTACTGAAAATTAAGAATGAAACAATATTTAAGATATTCATTTTAAGTTGAATAATTTCAAACAGAAGGCTGTGTTTTGAAAGGCAAATTCCTGGATGAATCTTTGAACGTAATGAATTCACTGATGGCAAATTATGGTCTTGTTTGGACCATGTTTCTTTTAAGTAATGCACACAAATCCTAAATCCTGAATGAACAGGATGTTCACAAAGCTCTTTCAGTGCCCTCACTGGGGTTTATGGGCCATTACAAAGGTCATAGGGGCCTCAATTGTGCTCTCTCAACTTGTTTTGGGTTATCGTGTTACCATGCTGCCAAGGACAACAGTGGTATGACCACAAAGTAAAGATTGATCGTTCTGTGGCTACCTATACTTTTAAAGTGTGAATAATAATAAAAAGAACATCTGTAAAGAAAGAACAGGTGACGCATATCAGTAAACATGGAGGAGATAGTTTTGTCTTTATGAGGATGTAATTTTTTAAATAATGTCATGAAAGGGTTTGTGGTTTAGAGAAAATGCACAGACTATAGTTGGACTACTATACGTATATTTATAGGCTCAAATTATATAAAAAAAATCAAGTTTTGAATGTAAGAAAATGACTGTAAAGACTACATAGTTACAAAAAAAGCTTAAAATAAAAAAAATAAAAAAATAGGTAGCACTTTATTTTACAGTCCTGTTTCCCATGTACATACTATGCATTTATTATAGTAATTACAATAACTGAGTAACCCTGAACCTATCCTTAACCCATGTAGTTACCTTATATTACCCAGCCAGTTCTTAGGTAAGTACACTGTAAGTACACGTGAGTGCACGTATTGTAAAATAAAGTGTTACCAAAAATTATATTTCAAATAAATGCTGATCTTTTGATCTTTCTATTCATCAAAGAATCCTAAAAGAATTTATATATATAAGAACAGTATTTATTCAGATGTTGGTTCTTGCCAACTCACCATCATCACTATCGGGCAAGATGACCACTTTGGCGTTGGGGAACTTGGCTCCCACTTGGCCACCCACTGGCATACTGAGGGACACATTGAAGCTCTCCTCTTCCTCATAGAGGGAGTCATCAATAATTATGATGCGACACGACTTCTCCCGCTCATCTTTATCAAAGCGCAGAACACTGGTGTGGTCTTCGGGTCTTGTGATATAGTCTGAATAGGAAAGCACGGTGCTGGGGGTGGTTCCGGTTGCACTGCCTGTATAGAAGGATTTTTTTTTTTTATATACAAACAGACTTTCAAGTACTACAGATGTACAGCTGAAGTAAGGTCATGTAAGGTCCTCAGTTGTAATAGGTTATGAGTCATAAACTAAAATATTGTCACGCAATATTCAAATAATCGTGTAATTAGATATCTGTATGATTAACATTACTTCAGAATATTATACAGAAATAGTTAATATTGTGATTAGAAAACTAGGTTTCATTAATCTTACCTTGTTGTGTGTAACAAATAACCATTAGTTCCTGGCTGACGTCTCCTGATCTGCGGACCGGGACTAGTAGTTCTCCTATATCCTCTTCAATACGATATTCTGCTTGAGGGAAGAACACTGTGGACTCTGAAAAGAGATAAATTTCAATGCTTAAATTTGGACATATATAATTATAGGATATATATTTATATACAGTAACTATTAATATAAGCCCAAGTAGCCAAAAGTAAATGACCACGTTTTTGCTTGTTGTCCATTTAATTTCAAAACCATTGGCATTAAAGGGGAACTTGGCAACTCTAGCCATTTATTTGCTGATTTTCACTTTTGTTGTCACATGTTTTCTCAACGAGCTCCCCCTACAGCCGTGGGGCGTATATTTCACAACAATGTCGTAAAAAAACTCACTTGCTGCACCCTCCTCCCCCTTTCTACCGCTGCTCATGTGCATTTGTTATTATCGGAGCCAGCCAACTTTATCGTGTGGAGCTATGTCTACCGAGGTGGGTAATACATCATACACATTGAGGGCGGCGTGTGTGTTTATGTCGAATTGCCGTAAAGCAGTTCGTGTTTCTTGCTCGTTCTCACGAGACTTCATATTTCCAACTTACCGGGACGTTAGTCCCCATGTTGCAAGGTTGGTTTTCCGCCTGGGAACGTTGGGGGGAGCGGGGAAAGTCACCATTTTCACTGGAACAGGTTATTAAACCATCCAAATGATTTCTAAACGGTTTTATTAAGTTAAAATAGTTGCCAAGTTCCCCTTTAATAGGAAGTTGTTCCTCCCGATGCCATTGTGGTGCACACACTCTGGAAGCAATTATATAGGTTTATGGGTTTTACACTATTTGGACAAAGTAGGAAATCATTAAGCATTGCATAATTACCATCACCAGGATCCACAATCTCCACAGTGGCCGTATCAGGGTATTCAAGAACAGCCATCACTGGCTCTGAGAGCTGGATTTCAAACATCTCTGAAGTTTCAAACTCTTGGTCGGTAAATATCTTCACCCTCCAGCTAGCGAATGTTTGACCAGGGTTAAACTGAACCTGTTTCTGAGATTTCCCACGGAAGTCTTTGTCCTGTTTTGCTGTCCCGTCCTTGGTGGCAATGCCTTTGAAATAAAAAACATTCTTTGGAGATCTTAAAATATAAAAGTCACTCAAATTGAGTAAATTGTTTGTGATGCGGTTTTTGACTATAGCTGTTAGAAGTTTAATATGTCTGTTGACTACTTAACCATTTTAAAGAACCGTAAAAAGCTATTGTACAATTTAAGACATTGGTATTTTCACAGCCCTTTAACTGTGACTTACAAACACAGAGGGACCAACTTGTAACAGCTGCAATTAAACATTGTGTATCTCTAAATATGTGCAAGCATGACAATGAAGGAGGTTCTGTGTGTTTTTTTATTAGGATTCCAGTATTTAATGAACTGTATTTGTATCTCCACAAAAGTAGTCTTGGTCTCAAACGATTATGTACTGAACATTTTGTTTGCAAACATATTAAACCCCAGCACAAGTCCTGTTTATTGTTTTTAACATATATTATGCATGCATGTATGCATTTATGCATGCATGTATATTTAACATATAGTTTGACTTAACTGGGTAACTCCTTCACTTTGATCAATACTTACTGACAAATGATGTCTCTCCCAAGTATCCACGGCGTTTGAGGGTGACTTCCAGAAACTTTGCATCCTCATCCACAATATAGTATTCCCTTTCCAGGGATATCCAGGCCCAATTCAGACGGAACGGCTGTGGCTTCAATTTGTTGCCACCTTTTTCAAACAGAGAAAAGCAAAATGAATTGAATTTGATGAAGCACAATGAAAAAAGACAAAGTGTGTATTTGAGCTCCTTGAGACACACAATTCAATTGTTTTCTAATGATTTCATCTCATTCAAGTTCAGAATTTAGAAAGAAAGAAGGGTCAAAATGAGTGCAGTTTGATCCTGAGTCCTGCTTGTAGATGTCCTGGGGTGGTTTTGTTTTCTATTGACACTCAACACCCTTTTTTGTCTTTCCTTCATTACTACTGTAAAATTAAGACACAATACATGTTCACACAGTCTTCTTTTTTTACTACTTTTGTTGGTAAATGAATGAGGTTAAAGAGAAGGGAGTCCAACCAGGTGTCAGGTTAGTGCTGAAGGCCAATTCCATGATAGTGTTAAAGAACGCAGTTGTGGAATATTGTAGTTGGTGCAGATAAACACAAACGATGGAGAGTTTTGTTACCACTTCCATCACTAGCCATGAATACAGCAGCAGGGACAATAAAGAAGATCTGACCTTTTGTCTCCAAGACTTATATGCGTTACACTTACTTACATACAGTATATGCGTTACACTTACTTACATACAGTATGTGCTTAATATTCAAGTCAAGATAGGAACATAATAGATATTGTATCGACATTTTAATTTTTTTTTCTATAGAGCTATAACCTGAATTATATTATACATTTCAGCATTTTTCTTTTACTCTGTCATCAAATAATACAAACTTCAGTGACTAATTATCATTTTGAGTAATCAGGTTAAAGTATAATCGGATTAGACTCTCCCCATGGACTAAATGATTTAAGCAGCGAAGAGATATAATCCTGAATCTTGACTGACTGAAGTAGGATAAAGAACTCTAATGACTTTGAAAGGATCCTCAATCCCATCTTGCCATAATCCATGCTACCCCGTGACTTTGATTATCCCTAAAGAGAAAGGGTATGTTGCATTCTTGGACACTATTTCTTGGTACAAGCTGTTCTGATTTTCTACAGCTGGCATTTGTTTTACTAAATCATTTCTGAGTCCTTGATGAGATTGCTTTAGATGACAAAAACTTGTAAGTAATTTTAAAGGGGTCATATAATGCCATTTTTGTACAAGTTAATATGAATCTTTAGGGTCTAAATGAAAACTGTGTAATATACTTTTATTAAAAATTATCATTAGTATTGCAAGAAAACACTAATTTTACATGGTCAAAAACAGCTCTGTTTTCAGCACGCCGTGAGCTTTGCTCACCCTGCCCCTCTGTTCTTTGGTGCGTTTTGACACCACGCACATGGAGTGTTGCCTTGACAACAGTTGAGGGTATATTTTGCAACAAGAATGGCAGCGGGAGTCTCTGAGGAAACATCTGTTCTACCCATAGACAGTAAAAGAAATGGACACAGCGACCCCATTGATTTCAACTGTGAATGAGCCCGATTATTGCACTTCCTGCCTGATGGCTGAGCGACTGCGCAGGCTCAAACTGAGCTTGACGACAGTCTGACAGTTGTAAATCTTCTAGTAGCTGTGCCAAGACAAATATGAATCACCTAATTCCTCAAAAACATTGTTGAAATATTTTGTCCCGTTGCTTTTATGGACTCTCTATCTATGAGCTTATGCCTTGACTTTATGCCTCTATGTCCCCCCGATTGCCTCATAGACAGTGAAAGATTGCCTGCGAGCTTCTCCTCCTGTCTATACGGTAATGTCTCTATTGTGCGACAGAAAGTCGCGTGGTTATGACGCAATCGTTAGCCTATTTTTACAAAAATGGCTTCTACGGGGCCATAACGTAAGATACAAAGTAATGGAGCCTTTTATACATTGTCGTGTTTCTTTAGAAATAAATAATTGACAAATGAAGTCTTTGGACGCCTCAGATGTAAAGTTATTCGCTGTCAAAGTGACGCCAAAATGAATGAGAGTCAATGGAATGCTAACAGCAGGTGATGGTCTGCTACAATTTGCGGCTCCCGCGAGGCTTCAGTTTCCGGCTGATGGATTACCCCCTTGGTTCTACCATACCAATTTGAACCGGAGTCGGACCCGGAACAAGATGACGGCCCCGAAGAAGTTCGACAATTAAGGCTCAAACAGGACATTTCTGAATGGTTGGTTAACGTAATGTCACTTTGATCCATTTTTGTAAGTTATGTACTGGCAGGGTAACTTAGAGTAGTGAGATACAGACGCCAAGTTATGCGTTTACTGATGTATAGGTTAGTTCGTTGACAGATTGATGTTGAACATTTTTTTTTTTGGTAAATGTAGGCTTGTCAGTAATGTGTATAATGTTATCTCAGTGTTAGGTACAACTGTCAGTGCTGAAACATTAACCATAACGCGTTGTTCATTATAAACGTGGGATTATGAATTATATTGAGAACGTCGTAACGTTACAGAGAAAACATGCCGCAATATACCCTGAGTGTAAACATTAGCCGCATTCATCGTGAAGCGTTCAAGCGGTTTGCAAAGATTAATATTTAAAGGTTAAATATCTTCTAGAGGTGCAGTAAGAACACGAATAGTTGGTACCGATTCTGTTTTCAGGACCAGCTTCTTAGCAAAACCAGATTTACACGGACCCTCGTTTAGAAAGCAGTCTGGTGAGAAATGATTAGCGCAAACATAAAAGCATTTAAGTAGATCGTTGGGAATATTCCCTTCAAAAATAAAACTCAGCCACTTCAGCGGTTCGAATTTAGGAACATTAAAATGATTGCTGTGTTTATTATTACACCCAAGAACAGAACACCACAATCGCTTCGACACCATTTTGCTCCAGTGTATCAACAATGATACACTGATACAATGATAGAATGATACAACGATGACAGCTCGCTCAGGGCGGGTCTGTGTTGAAACGCTGCTGTCAATTATCAATCGTGGGGGGGCGTCCGATTTATTGACGTCACAAAATCGAACGGCTCAATTTGAGGCAGGGAAAACATAAGGAGATTAAAACAAAAACACTGGATGGATTTTTATCATTATATGATGGTTGTGTACAGGCACTGCCAACACACATTTCAGTACAATCAACTTGAAAAAGTGCATGTACCATTACATGACCCCTTTAAGAAAATTGCAATTTTAAATGTTGAACCAACCTGAAAGTGAAACTCTGGTCATGTTTTGCACACAAACTACCAGAAATAGTTTTAGGTATTGCATAGGTATAATTGCTCACTGTTTTGTAGTTCTTACACACCCAGCTGAACACATGAGCTGCTCTTTTGATGTGAGCATATGCAAAAACAATATTGCAGTTCAAATATGTGCAATATGTGTAAAAAAACAACAACAAAGAAACACAGTAGTTTGAAGTGTTGGAAATAGAAGTTATGTTGTGAGATTGATTTACAGTAATATTCAATAAAACAGAATCATCATGTTGCCAACTGCCAATCATATTTACAACCCTCCTCAGTTTAGGAAACGGCGCAGCCTGACATGACAGCATTGGCCTTGACCAAGCTCAAGTGTCTGACAGCTCTGCCTAAAAATACAGAACTCATTTATCATTTTTATCTTTGCCCTAGATTGCTGAAGGGCCGTTAAAAACATTAAAACTGATTGACAGAGAAGATGTAAGGGAGCCTTATACAAATTAGATGTTTTATCTCTTGTTAAGCTTTCACAGGAGTGTGAATACTGTGCATATCTCAGGAACATTACTAATGCACGAATTAGAAAGTAGCTGAGCTCATTAACACATTAAAAACAAGCTGATTTATTAAACAAAGGCACAATGCAAAGAAAATGAAGCATGTATCAAAGGCTTAAAGGAAAGTGAACCATATCATAGCTCAGCCAAGTGCCTTTTTCTTTAGGAGACAATTTACTCAGGCACACTGCCCAGTTTGAGTATGAGCTGATATTGAGCTTAGTAAGGCTGTATCAGAGGATTATCAAATGGACAACATGCAGACAGAAGGCTCTCTTTCAGTTAAAAACCCAGCAGTCACCTGTGAGACGCAGGGCCCTGTGACGTTTCTCTGGGCCTGGATAAGGGCACTTTGTCTACAAGATTATGGAAAATGGTTCCACTTGCAGTGGAGACAATGTCCCTCTATTCAACAAATTTTGTGCACAAAATAATTTAGCATGATTATTCTGTATAAATGTATAGGATCAATTAAATGCATAAAAGCATCAAAAAGACAAATCACAAGGTACAATACTTGGCCATAAAATTTTTTAAATCAAGAATGTAATTTGTCATTGTATTAAAGCCATACTGACATCTGTTTTTCCTATCCTCTATTAGAGTACTATTAAAATGTTTTAAATTCAATTAATTTTGTACAGCATGTTTCACAATAAATATCATTCTAAAGCAGTTTTGCTGAGAATATTGCTTTACAGTGAACAAGGTGACCGTGGTGAAGAGAAACTGTTAAAAACTTTGTCTGTGAATGGAATAAAATAATCATTACTTTCTCAATGTTTAAAAAGCAGAATGAAAAAAATGAATGATATAAAATTGGTTAAATGTGCATTATACTTGTTCTATCTTTTCTTTTTTCTCTCAGATTTTCTATGGGCCCCTTTCTACCTTCTTGTGGCCCACTGCTCATTTTTCATTTTCCAAAATTATGTTCCTGAACCTAGTGACCTGCAGTTAACTTTGAACAGACCCTTTATAACTGGGCAATCTAAAGAAATGCATTAACAACTGATGTTTCGATCCATTAGCACAAATGTACTGTTATATAGTGAATTTAGCTGTTAGAGTTGACAGTCACCTGAGGAGATTTCCTAAAAAGTTTTATTGCCATGTTTGGAAGGCAGGTGCTGTTTAACAGTGATCGTGGGGCCACCTCAGTTTTCTGACTGTGCACTTTTTCTTCTCTTTCTCAGACCATTTCTCAGTGGTTTTTAGATTCCAAGAGAGGGAACTGACAGCTGTATCCTCACTCCCTGCACTTATCCCCTCCCTTGTTCTCCCCTCCCTTGTTCTCCCCTTTTGTCAACTTTTATCTGTGCATGGGAGCAACAACTGAGGCGGACAGCAGGCACTGTCTGGGTGGCCTAAACCTACTGTCATGGTTCTTACTGCTTCTTTCTACACTAGGGGGATTTGTGTCTACAATGAACAAACAACACAAAAGTGTCTCCCTGTGAAAGCAGAATGTTTTCTCATGAGTGTTTCAGACCGTTTTCTCAGAATGTTGTTTTTAGTTCACTAGAAGTCATGAGAATCTGAGCAGTGCAATAGCAGTTTTGTGGTGTTACGAAGCATTTAATTTAAGGGTTTCTGTTGTAAGCTGGAGCGGGAGTAAAGCCCAGTAAAGATCAGCATCAGTGAGTGGTGCTAACTCATTGAATAGGTTCAGGCTTCACAGGGGGATGTCTGAAGCTCTGGAGGCATTTATGACTGCAATAATATATAAAAAGAATGCAAGGCTAAGTAATGGTTACATTCTCACTCAAGTCACCCTAGCCTTATAGCTTTTGAAAAAAACGTATTCCTGACTTTTACATAAACTAACATTTACAACTGTAATTATGTCTTTGTTTCTGGCTGACAGTAATAATTCCCCAAGGAATTAATGACTTTAGGTTGTATTCTTACAAATAATAGCAACAAAGTCCCCCTCTAGTCAACAATTTTATCCATTAAAACTCACCTTTGATCACTACCAAAATGAAATATTTAACAGTTTTTTCCTGTGAAAATAAATTTCATAATCTTCATGCCTTAAAATAGTTAGAATTTAACCTTCGCTTCATTTAGTATACTTGGAGCTATGAAAATGCTAATTAGTCCCCGCCTCCACTCAATCACATAAGCTCATTATACTTGATCCACTCAGTCAACTTTACTGTAGTAAACGCTACTCAATGGCAAGTGGAAATTCAGCCATATATGTTTGAACCAGAAACTGATTCAGAATAAGAAGTGGAAGAGCAAATTATAGCTCGTCGATGTAGCATAATGGTAACACGTTTTATGTATTTCTCTCCATGTCGGACACAAAACGGTAATTATTATGATTAGCCATTGGCTTGATTACGTTATCAAACAGCTAATAATGTGTTACTAATGTTACATAAACCATGTTCCAGTTCACCATTTCCGAGTCAGACAGCTGCCTTATAAAAATCAGCTGAAGATCAGCATCCTTAGAAACTCTTTGAACAATTTAGAACAATTTTAGTCAGTGAAAAAAAAAAAAAGTAATTTAATTCATCATAACATGGTAATATACATCATATTCATAATTCACCCGCTCTATTATTAAATGAGGAGCTCTTTTCCAAAACGCTATAAATCCATATCAATAGCTTTCAGGAAAATTAATTTTTTTACCTAGACCCACACATTTTGTGAATATTCAATTTATCCTGTTAAAATTTTTTTTTTTTTTTTTGGCTCAGTCTGAACATGTTGAACAATGATTATTAAAATCAAACAACAATATTGTTTATGATAAATTCAAAGTTAATTGAATTTTTTTCAAAACGCTATAAATCCATCCATCTTTTCCAAAAATGTATGGTTTTTCTTTAAAAAAAAAACAAAAAAAAAAACACGAGAACATGCAACCTATTAATCAGGGGCTCATTCTATAAATTAAATTTAGTAACACATTTAGGCTAATAGTCATTTGGTGCCGAACCTGAAAAAAGTAATGATAGTAATGATAACAATATTCAATAAGTTATTTAGTAATACATTCATAGTCATTTTTAGTAAAGTGTCAAACCTGTAACAAGTAGGACCAATTTGTCCACTACATAAGCATGAAAAAATGAATTATTAAAAATTTTCAATAACGATATTCAAAAGTAGGGATGGGCATTTCAAGCAAAAATAATATTCAAAGATCGCTGGGTATTATTTGATTATTATTCGAAAAATCGCACCCCTCCACCACATGCACACACAGAGCATTAGAGCAAAGCGTAGTGGTGTGACGCTTAAGTAAAAAAAACAAAAACAAAAAAAACAACAACTTAAAAATACGTTTCATATTTAAGTTTAATAGTATAATGTTATTTTTTTTTATTTCATCTATGTTGATTATATGAAAAGGGAACCGCATGAGATGAGTAAGATAGGATCATAAGATGCCCAATATATCGGAAAACATTTGGAATGGGTCAGACAGGATTTTGACCACTTAAGTTTTATAGAAAGCCTTTCTTTAAAGTGAATTTCATTTTGTATAAATTGTATCTTCATTTTAATCAATGTTTCATCAACAAATTGACTGGATTAATAAATAAGAAGCAAATATAGCAGACAATATAATCAGGACAAGGAGGCGCCGGCCCGTGAACTGGAGCGCGTCTCAAATGAACCGAAACACAGCGATATTTGCCTCACAGACCTGAGAAGTATATCTATAGAAAGCTTGAAATGTCTAATTTTAAACTAGCCAATTTCTTTTTGTTTTTAATTGTTTTCTCTCTGCTTATGTAGGCTAATTCGTATGAAGTGTGCATTTCTCTCTATTGAGAATGAGGACATACGTCACGGTAGCTTGCTGTCACGTGACGAATTGAGCCCGTCTACCATTTTGGGATCCTACACTATCGGTTGCCAGGGGTAACAGTGTTAGAGCGATACAGAGACGGAGCAGAAAAGACTAGAATAATGTATCATAAATAAATGAATGTTCTTCCTTAAAATACAGGGTGCATAAGTCAGGACACCCCTATGTTAAATTCCCATTGAGGCAGGCAGGTTTTTATTTTAAAGGCCAGTTATTTTATGGATCCAGGATACTATGCATCCTGATAAAGTTCCCTTGGCTTTTGGAATTAAAATAGCCCCACATCATAACACACCCTTCACCATACCTACAGTGTAGATATTAGCATGGTTTTATTTCAGTTACCCTAATAGCTGGTTTGATTTGCATTGAGAGATGATCTTATGGAAATTAACTTACCCCATGCCAATCTCTAGGTATGATGATTTTTCCTAATTTTTTTAATTAAGGCATTAAGATCAATTTACAAAATATGATTTTTTATTCCTCTTTTTAGTCAACTTTAGCATGGATGTATTCACTTATGCTTAGCACTGTAGTTAGCTAGCAGGCTAGGCAATAACGTCAGGTGCGCTTCATGGCTTTAAGAGCCGACAACAAACACATTAAAATACATTTTTCTTAACCGAATTAAAATGGAGAGAACACACTCTCATCGACTCAGAGATGCGGTTGAAAGTAATGTCCTTTCTTCTAATTGCAGCTACCCAAGAAATCCGACGTCTCCTTGTCACATCGGAGACATGCTCTCCTTCATGTTTTTTCCATGTAGGGAAACGAAAAAACTGTAACGCATGGTTCCTACGGTTTCCACGAAAATCGTGAGAGACACTGGAGCAATTTTTTACACAACAGTGTTTTCCAGGCATTCTAAAATAGTGCGACAACCTCCTCTACTACCAATACAAACAATGAACAGTGCTGGCGGGTATCCTCCCAAAATGGCGGAAAGGGGAGGATGATGCGGTCTCTGGGGGCGGGGCGCTTTGTCGTGACGACATCTCCTCATTCTCAATTGGCTCGTTCACTAATGCGAAGATGGCGAGTCAGCATCGTCAACTTCATCTTTGCAGCCAACACTGACAGAAAACACTAGTTTATTATAAACAATTCAAATGTTTCATGCATAAGCATTACTTTTGCCGGTTCTTTGTGGTAAGCTTTATGCGTGCGTTGAGATGCGGAATAGGCAATAAAATTTTTAAAAAAAAAAAGCTCATTATGGTAAGTAATCAAATCAATATAAATATGTGATTAGACTAATGGAGGAATGAATGAACAAACCTCTGTTCAGAGCGCCGCCGTGTTGGATTGCGTTGAACGCTCACCGAATTCTGATTAGTCGAGAGGATGTATCGCGTTTAAGCTAAAAATAGGTTCGGCGCTTATCGCGGTTTGGAAAGACACTGCATCTTGCATTTTAAACAAGGAAATATAGCGATTTGGCATGAAACGTTGATGGAGCAGTGAATAGGTTCAGTACACAGCAAAAATACATGACAAACTCTTTTTTTTAAATGCCGCTTAGGAAAAGAGCTCTTCAAATGTGCCCCAATTTTTTCATATCAACAGAAACATATACCGGGTATGAGCTGATAGTTAATGATATGCTAAAGCCCGCTGGCACGTTGACGTTATTGGTTACAAGGTTTGTAACGCAAGCAACACCAGCGATTTCAAACTTCGTTTTTGAGACGGTCTTTGGTAAATTGCAGTTTTAAGGAGAAAATACTCAGCAATGGTGTTGACTTATGAATTTGCAAATGGCTTGCATTAAAGCATATTAAAAACACTGCATAGACAAACATTTAAGAACTTGATTTTCATCACAGGGGTCTTTAACAATTTTTGCTTGTAGAAAGTCTCATGTTGGTAAGTGTAGAGTTTGATAATTCTGACAGATCTTCACCTCAGTGCCACAGGTCAATAGAATACCGTAGTTATATAGAGCCTCAGGCATGGGAGGGAGCGCAAGGAGGATATCAACATTCACATGAAGCATATTACAAGACTAAACTGGCTTATATATCTATATCCTTTTATATTCATCAGAACTACTAGGGCCATGTTAAGTATCCTAAACATGAAATGCATGACCATGCTTCAGATTAGACCCAAAACTATCTGACTTCATGAGGCAACATGAAGTCATATTCAAATATGGGTCAGATCTTTCTGACCCGAGAAGCTTAAGCCATTTCCTCTGCATCTAATAATGGCATCTCACAAACACCAAGCTTGGAAGTCTATGTTAGGCGTCTCATGTAATTCCAGGCATTCCAGTGGGGGAATATTTGACAACTGGACACTGGCAGGTACTGTACTTGTCCACGTGACATTTGCAAAAGCCAGGCACCTGATCCCCAAACTGCAGGGTGATGAATTATGGCATGGCAGACCAGCCACGTCTCTTTTGACACCAGTCGCCTAAGTTGTCTGTGGTAGGCAGAAGGAAAGAGATCAAGAGAAAGTACACTTTAAAGGAAAAGGCCCCATAGGGTGATCACAAGGCTCAGATCACAGGAAGAACTCTGCCATCTGTAAGAGATAAGAATAACCCCAGAACCATACATCATATCCTCTAGCACTCACAAAATATCGTAAATCTGAGTTGCAAGGAAGAACTAGATCAGTGACGATGTGGCTCCTGTGTTTAGTGTGGTTGTGGAAGCCACTGGCACCATAGAGCAGTTAATCTTTTGGGTGTTTACATGTCTGACACACAGATTAGGTGGAGACGTCAATAATGAAAAAGAAACCTCCAAACTTGAGAAAGTTTTTGTATCTCTCTCTAAGATACAGCTTTCTTCAGCTTTACATTAGACTTACACAATGCAAGAATATGGCTCCATTCTAAAACCTTGCGAGCTACAGTACCTTACTGTCTACCGCCTACATAGGCAGTTTCCTTCAAAGACAGCATCCTAACTGAAAGATTACTTTGTATGTCACTGTTTTGGAACGCTAAACAGGCATTCATTTGCACAGGAAACAACAGTAGACTCAATTGATTTCAGTCTAGTTTTGGTGTTAGCATGTTGCTAAATTAATGTGATACTCTTAAAAAGCATAAAAATATACCACACAATATTGAGGCAAATTTAGTAAAAAATCTATTTGTTTTCATGTTGAAAGTAAAGCATTTCTCTCATTTTTTCCCCCACCCTCTCTCATTATTATAATTCTTTTACAAAGCCTGTTGCAGATATATGCCTCTTTTTTTGAAGGTTTTGGAACAATTTCCAGAGAGCACCTATGATGCCTCAAAAGTTCACAAGGTTTTGGGTATAAACCCAACCTTGCAGTATGATCTTTTACATCTCAAAAGATGAATTAGGCAAGGGGAAGCCCCAAGGTTTTCAGCATATCTTGTGATGGCTTTGAGTTTCAGTTTAGAGGGATCTTTGAAAGGAGATCTGTTAGCAGATCACGGCTCCTTGACACACACACACATCCCTGACTGCAATGACTTCTACACTTACACCGGGTCAGTGTAGCTGGAGCCACAAATCTGGAGGAAATGCATTCCACCATCTAACAAATGATATGATTTATGTCCCTAATACAAAAAGCTTAAATTCTGTTATGAAACCTAATCTTGTATTTTATAAAAGTATTATGTGAATGCTGACAGCAAATGGAAGTTACATTATAACAAAAAATGCCATGATCTGCAACTTGCCAATAATTAAACAAAGCCTGGTGAATTAGAAGTGTATACAGTTTAAACCTGAAACCTGTAGGCAGTTTAATCTTTACCCTAATAATCTTATACTCACTGTCACGCCTGGCAGATGAAAAAGACAAATGAAGGTAATTTCCAAAGGAGATAAGTTTTAATGAAACAAGCGGGTTTAACAGTGTAACAGCGTGTCCATAAGACATGCACACACAAACAATAACCAATAAGGGACTGAACTGAACGGGGAGAATATATACACAGGGTAACCGAGGGAACTAACTAGACACAGGTGGATGAAGGTTAACTAATCAGGGACTAACAAGAACAGGTGCAGACAAGACAGAACAGAATAGTGACACTTACAAAGCAAGTAGATGGTAGGGCTTGTTTTTATAGCGGCTGCACGATATTGAAGAAAAATGTGATATGCGTTAACTTGTTATGCGAAACTATAAAGCTTTAAGTGTGTAAAATCAATTTAAATTATTTCAATATGAAAGTGAATAGAATAATTAAATATGAAATATTAACTGAAAGTGATAATATATACGTTTCACATTCCTTCTGGGAAAAGAAAGCATCACTACAACTTCTGAAATTGAACAGCAGTGTTTTAGTATTACATAAAAAGTAATGTCACAAATCAATTACAAACAATAGGACAAATACAATAAAACAAATATACAAATCAAATAAACAGTGCTTTAAGTTTTTCAGGTTGGCCTACATTAGATCTATTTAACAGTAGCATTCAAGTAAGAAACAATACAAAACTGAACAATCAATTGTAAAATTAAAACTGCATATTCTTCATATTAATTAAATGTACATTGATTTATATTAAAGCTACAAAAGTTATTCAATCAAGATAGTGAGTGATTTTCTCTTTTTCTCTTGTTGTTTGACTGACAGACAGCAGCAGGTATACTGTATTAGGCTGCTGTCACTTTATTACCTGATGCACTGATCCTATTGACTCACATCCAATTTCTTTCCCAACTTTTTATGTTCACTTAAGACATAACTGACTGTGTTTACATGAATACTCGCCAAGACAGGCATTTTGACATAACTGTGTGTGTAGTTGACAGTTCGAGTACAGAAGATAACAGAATTAGGTATTGTGCGCTGTCTTAGAGGTGGCTTTCTGTGCGTGTGATTCGGGTGTGTCAGAGAGTTTGTACATTTATGTACATCGCAATATGTACATTTGCGATATTTCTATCGTGCAGCCTTAGTATATATATGCTTTATTTAAAATGGTGGATGGGTATCCAAAAAAAGTCCTTGGTGGTTTAGCTCAGCAAATGGAAGGACACTTAACAAAAAGCCACATGACCTACCCTCTATGAAGAATAGTATTTGTGCTACCCCTTCAAAAACATGATTAATACACTTATTCAGCTGATACTTCATGA
Source organism: Gila robusta (assembly GCA_030770095.1). NCBI lineage: Eukaryota > Metazoa > Chordata > Actinopteri > Cypriniformes > Leuciscidae > Gila > Gila robusta. The sequence continues at coordinate 98,761 of JAVALU010001250.1, forward strand.
CTTGTCCTTGTCTTATTAGAACTGATTATTTTTTTAATAAAATGTAATCTCTGAAAAGAACAACCTATTTAAATGATAAACAAACAAACAAACAAACAAACAAACAAAAAACAGTAATATCACGTTTTGACTACATCTGAGAATTTGAAAGGGGAAAAAATTATTGAAAGAAAAAAAAAAAAGGTTAATTTTGAAATGACTATTATTGCTTTTAAAGCATTGGGGTCTCTGAAACACCAAACATAAAGAATATAAAGTCAGCCTCAACCGAAGATGAGAGTTACACCTACAGCCTGCTGTCTCAGTGTCCAGAGAGTATGTAAACCTATTCCATTATTTTCTGTTAGCTATAGCCTATAGGAATTTTAGACATTGTAATGTGGCAATTTGAGGTTTTTAAAATGTACACAAACAAACAGTATCCTCCAAATAGTAATATTTTGAGTCTTTCTAAATGGTATTGTTTCTACCATCTTGGCTAGGCCTCTGACAGTGTATATCTTTTCCTGGCTCTTATAGCAATGACTGCCTCCAGCTGAAATGCTGCCAAAGAGACGAAGTGCCAGCCCTGGTGCATGCTCCAGTTCCGACATAGCTAAATAGACATAAGTTAAACTACTAACAAGCAAATGTCTGCAACTTTTTAAATTTATGATTAAGGAATTCACACAGATACACAAACTCATTTGTGCTGATCATATGAATTAACATTGACAGTGAATTCAGATATAAGTAAAAAATAAAATGTTGGACAAAAAAACTACAGCCTTATTTAAAGTTACTGGGAATTACTTAAAGGACAATTCCAGCCAAAAATGAACCTAGGGCTAAATAACACATGGGTACTGAGTCGACCGTTCTCTGGGATGCATTTTCATGATAATCGAATGTACCCAGTTCTAACGTTAGTTTTAGTATACAAGCAGGAGCCATCTTTGGAAAACAGTCTCGACCAGTCGAACCATGAACGCCGTGCTACGTGAGCTGAACTGTGACTATCGACCAGGACGTAGCACGGCGTTCGTGGTTCGACTGGTCGAGACTGTTTTCCAAAGATGGCTCCTGCTTGTATACGCGAAGTGTACTGTCTTTATAAAGTATCTTCTTATTAAACTGTCTGTACACTTACAAAGTTCTCAATGCTTCGGTTTGCAGGTAGGGACCCTCATTTATGGGGTCCCTACCGGAATTGTCCTTTAAATTACTTAAATAATAAAAAGCTTGATTCACTCTCCAAGCACGTTAGCGTATTGCTATTATTTGCTGACCACCAAAGCTCTACTTGTCCAGGCTCATCCAAGTTGAAAAAAGATTCTTTGCTTAATCCTTTTTTTAAAGTGTTTCATTTTTCATGTTTCTCTGTGTATGTGTCATGCTGAGGGGGCATACAGGATTTCCAAATCTCACAGTATAAACTCAGAATGTTTTGACCAGATAAAATGAAGAAGCATTGATCCACCACATAGTTCCAATACTATCACTGTACTATAAAAAAAGTTTTTTTTTTTGTTTACTTTTTATATTGACTGACAAAGAAACACTCTCCTAATTATAAGCCAACCTTGAAAAGTCCCCTTCAGCAAAATTGATTTAAATAAGCAACTGAAAGCTTGGGAATTCCAAAAGCAGCTTTACTGACACATGATACTTTCAGTTAATGAGAGGGGCAAGGAAGAGACATCCTTACCATTGTCTTCCACTCTGAAGTAGAATATGTCACTTGTGGCATTGGACCCATCAAGAAGCACATAGCAAATCTTCATATCATCAATATCAGCTAATGACGAGAAATGAGAGTTGGAGAAGTTGGAGATTAATAAATCTTAAATAACAGTGACAGGTTTTGCATAAAATATTTAGGAAACAAAAAGGAAAATAAGTATAACTTACCCTGTGAGAAGGAATTGATGCTATCATTCCCCAAAGCAGAATTCATGATAAAGCCATGAAGAGGGGTCTTGGTTACAACATACTGAAGCACTTTGTTTGGGCTGTCTCTGTCCTCAGCCTTTAGAGCTTTGCTGGTAATCAAAAATCCAAGGTGCCCAGTATGAAGAACCCTAAGAGTGGGTGCTGCTTTGTTTACAATGATTTGAGGCACCCCATTGTCAACTGTGCTAATATGAATAGTCATCATCTGAGGCTTACGAGTTTCATATACAGTATCAGGGAAAACATAAAATTCTGTGTGAGTCCCATCAGTAATTGTGAAGGAAAAGCTGTCTTCATTTGTCTCTGTGCCATCATGCCTATAAGTAATATGATTTTCATTTAGATCCTGCTTGGTGAATGATGTAATGACTTGTGTTCCATTGAACAGAAGCTGACCGTGAACTGGCACTTGAGTCACTACAAATCGAAGCAGGTTGTCTGGTGTGTCACGGTCCTCCACTGTCAGTTCAAAGGGTGTGATCAGCTTGGTTTCTCCCTCCCCCAGCACAAGCTTGTTGATCGTCAAGACTGGCTTCTTGTTGTCGACATCAGTAATGGATACACGGAAGGTGCGGAAGACAGGGTTATAGCCATCTGTCACCTCAAACTCAAAGCTGTCCATCTTCACTTCATCGTCAGATGTATGGATGTAGTAGACCTTGTTTCCAGCTAACTGCAGCTGAGTGAAGGTGGAGATGGGCACCCCTGGGAGATCAGTACTTTCAAGATGGCCCCTGCTAGGAGCACGAGTAATACTAAAACTTAGATATTCATCTGGACTGTTGATGTCAGTTGTGCTGAGAAGGTCTGTGGTCAAGGTGACCTTTCCTCCCTCTTTGAGTGTCACACCCTTGTTGATAACATCAGGGAAGACCATGTCCATGCTACCAATATGAATGTAGAAGTACCGATCAATGAGAGGATTGATTCCATCAGTTACGTCAAACTTTAACAGGTCACGGACACCCTCCTGGCCTGTGTGAACATACTGGATCAACTGTTTGTCAACTTCATCTTGAGTGAAATTCATTTCAATACTAATGTTTCCAATTACAACTCCATGTTTGGTAATTCTATGAAGGTAGCCTTGGCCAGGGCCATAACGGATAATGTAAGTAAGCTCTTTGTCCTCAGAATCCAGATCTGTGGCCTTCAGGACTCTGTTACTAATTACTTTGGTTTCTCCAATTTCTACTTCCAGGCCATCATTGATGGCTATCCTTGGGGTTTCATCATCAACAGGAATGACCATTATAATGACCTTCTCTTCAACAGTGTGCTTCCCATCAGTGAGTCGAATATCAAAACTGTCTTCCTTGGTTTCAGAGTCATCATGCTCATAAACAATATTGGAAGCCTCCTTGATCTGCTCTAAGGTAAATGTCACCACTGGAACTGTTCCAGTGCTCAACTGCTGAACTATGTTTCCATGTTTTGGGTTTTTAAGTATTTCAAAAACTAATTCATCACTTGGTATATCTGCATCTGCAGCATTCAAAATAGGTGTGTCAATAACCAAACTCATCCCCTCCATGACAACAAACTCACGAATGAAAATCTCTGGCTTTTCGTCATTGGCTGGGATAATGACAATGGGGAAAAAGTGCCTTTCTGAAAAGTTAATGCCATCTGAACAGCGGAAAGTAAATCTGTCCTCCACTGGCTCAACACCCTTATGAATGCTTTGGACATAATAGATGTGGCCTAGACCAACATCTTTAATGGTGAATGCAGTGATGGCAGTGCCTACTCTGGATTTTTCAGACCCAGGAGCTGGGGAAATGTTCTCCACATAGCCAGATGTGGACTGAACGATGATAGTACACAAGATATCATCATTATCAGTGTCAATGTCCTCAGCTTGAATGTTCTCCAATGTGATAACATTTTTCTCACCCTCGACTACTACAAATTGGCCACCTACATTAACAATAGGTGGAATGCTGTCTACAGGAAGAATGGTGACTTGGACACGGACCCCTTGAACTTTGTTGCCACCAACAACCCATTCGTCTGACATGTCAGATATTGTTAGATTGAAGGAATCATGCTCTTTTATGGGGCCAATTTCACCACTAGTGTGAACATAGACGACCACGCCATTGATTATGTCTTGCTGGGTGAAGCGCTCAGCAGGATCTCCATTCACCATTATTTCTCCTAGCCTAGGAGGCTCCTCAACTATGAAAGTCAGCATGAAGTCATCTGTGTCTTCATCATGACCCTGAATAACATTGCTGGTGATTTCTGTTGCACCATTCTCAAGTACATCAATGGACGTGCCTAACAAACCTGCCGGTAACATAATTTTTGGAGTTTCATCATCGACAGGCTTGATGCTGATCTTGACAACAATGGGGACTTCATGGAAGCCATCGCTAATGTCCAGTTTAATGACATCGTGAAGAGATTCTTCACCACTGTGGATGTAGGCCAGTCGGCTGTTTTCAATGTCCTCCAACACAAATGTTTCCCCATTAGACATGTCAATTCCTAAATATTGCAGCTGCCCAAACCTGGGAATCTGGGTCACTATAAATTTAATATTCTCATCCTCCGTGTCCTGGTCAGAGGCATCAAGTTCATTTTTGGTTATTATATAAGTATTTCGCTCCAGAACAGTGAAACCAGTATTAGTAATTACAGGGGGGTTGTTGTCAACAGGCTGTAAAAAGATTGTAAAAAGTCCATCAACAGAATTACTAGCAGTGTCCTCCACACTGAATGAAAACTGGACCACTTTTGGAGTAATACCGAGCTCTTGGTCTGGGGGTTTGTATGCCACTTTATGGTGGTTGACCTGAGCTTGTGTAAACTCACTGATTATGATGTCAGGGCTATCAGTCAGAACAATGGCACCAAGAGGAACAGGGCTGTTTTCATCTGTGTCAGTAGGAGGTTTGATGATGGTGTATTTAAGATCCCTGTCATCACAGTCCAGATCTGTGTAACGTAGAAATTTCTTCTTAAAAAATGTCAGCTCATATTCTTTGACTGTCATGTGTAATGTGGTGCCAGAGTAAAGTTCTGGAGGAATGTCATCCACCGGGTGGATTTTAATTATGAACACATGCTCTCCTGATTGATTTGGTGGGTCATTGTCATCCTGGACTCTAAAGGCAAACTGGTCAATCACAGTGGTGGTACTATGAGGACCTTTGTGACGATAGAACAGCTTCCCATCCAGAATATCCTGCTGAAGCCATTCTGTCACCACCTGTTCAAACATCTCATCTGTTGCACTAAATTTCCATGCAGATGGATCTGGAGGAGGCTCCACCTGTTTTATGAGCAGCTCACCAATTGCTGAGAATGGCTCTTCTAATATGAATTTAATTGTTGAATCCTCAGAGTCAATGTCAGTGGCACTCAGGATAAAGGGCGAGATTTGCATCACTTCATTTTTAAAAAGCACAATACCCGTGTTTGCATTTAAAATAGGGGGTTCATCGTCAGTTGGGGCTATTGTGATGGGGAATAAAAACTCTACTTCATCACTTCCATCAGTCATTCTGAATATTATGTTGTCACTGTAAGTGTCGCTTCCATCGTGCTGGTACACAACAATGCCTGCATCTAGATCAGCTGTAGTAAAAAAATTCCGTTGAGACCCTAGCACAGTCAGCTCTCCATGTTTCAAGCCATCAATAACAGTAATCTTCACATCATCAAGATTATCTTCATCACTGATCTCTAAATTTTGTGAGCTGGATAATGGTCTTGATTGACCCTCAAAAAGCAGCTGTCCTGTATTTTTGGTTACTACCGGAGCTAAAGTGTTCATTGGCTTCACAACAATCATGAACGCAAAAGGATCAGAAACAGCTCCATCAGTGTCAACAATTTCAAATTCAATCTGGAAAATTCTTTCTAAGTCTGAATCCTCAGAGGGAGGCTTGTAAGCGATCTTAAGATCTTTAATATCTCTCTGATGGAAAGAAGTGATTGGCTGGTTTTGATCATCTGTACTGATAATATGGCCCTGCTGATAGCCCAAGGGAGATGTTATGTTAAAGATTAATTCATCAGAATCTGATTCAATATCCTCAGCTGCCAGCATATCCAAAGTAATTGCTGTCATCACAAACTGGTCAATCTCCATCATCATCATAGATATAAAGCTAGGTTTTGGTGGTGTGTTTTCATTACCCTCTTTGATTCTAACCATTATCTGGAAATGTTCTTGTTGAATAGTATTACCATCATTATCTTGTACTTCCACTAGCATTGGAATGTAGTCTCTGTTAGGAGAGTTGGTAGTTGCGGTGTGTTGATACTGAATTCCCTTCTTGACAAAATCATCGCAATTAATCATCTGGCCATTAACAGAGTTATCAGTAAGACCACCATACCTGGGAAGTTTGCCGGGACCAACTAGTGTGGTCACCTTGCATGTAGTAACACCATCTTCAAATGCAAACTCCAAAGTTTTTTTGTCAATTGGGTTGCTTAGCCCATTGAGCTTGTCCACAACCAGAGGCATGTTACGAGTGACAATCTCCAATTGCTGAAAGACCACTTCTACTTCAAGAATCAGAGGAACCACCACTGTGTCTGTGTTGGAGTCATACCTCAGTTGCAGTTTAATGTGGTCTTTGCTCGGGCTCCGGGAACCAAAGTGAGTATATTTCACCTCTTCTGCACCAAAAGCACAAGGGAACTTCTTGGGTGTTAGCATTCCAGGTCTCTGAGCCAGTGGGTCATTGTCCAGAACTGTAATGTGACAGCGGTCTCCTGCGTGCACTTCAGTCACAAGGTCATTGATAGAATCCAGATAGATGGAGCGTCCAAAGGGAACTCTAATCCCATTGTTGGCTACCAAGATTGTTTCAACGGTAGGTCCAGGTCTGTGACTATGGCGGAAAGCTGTGTCGAAAGGATCTGCATCCACTTTAGAGAGGTAACATGCTAATGAAATCAAAACAAATAGGCTCTTCAGAGGTGCTCCTGCTGCACTCAGTCTTCCTCTTTGCAAACAACCAGCCATATCTACAGCAATTTGCACTGCATGGACTTGCTAAAATAGATGCACTGCAGATTTAGGATGGTGCCCTTGATTACTCAAGGCTTGGTTTTCACTGATATGTATCCCCACTCTCTGTCCTTACAGTACAGCCTTACAGCCTGCACAGTACCAGTGCAGCCAACCTACTGAAGCACTGCAGGTAATACTAAGGGAGATAGTGACAGCACAAAGCTCCACCCTCAGTCCAACCTCTCCCACGGCTAATTTAAGGCAGCACATTGGACAGCCCCCCAAAGTGTTGCATTCACTCTACCCCTCCCTCCCTTTTTCTCCTTCCTTACCCACTGAAAACAAAAAAAAGTTCATATTAAGAACAGTAACATACATTTTCCTTTAGAAATTAAAAGGAAAGAATAAAGACATAAACCAAGACAAGCATGTTCTGTTGTGAAATTCTGATGTCCATATTTATGTAGCCACTGATTTGTGATATGTTTGACAAATACTTCAAGGAATAGAAATGGATATGGTTGCCCTAGAACTTTTTTTTTTTCATGGTCTAAAAAATGGCCTGGGCATCTGATGTTTAACCTCTTATTCATGAGAATGTATTCTTTAAAAGTATCCATTTAGTTTACCTTGCCAAAATAACTATAGATATAGCCATCGAGTAGCGACAGCGCCTTCTGTTGGAGTGGTCGGGACTAAATATTTAAATATTTACATTTTTTGGAATTTGGCATCTCATAAATTATATTAAAATATAAACAGTATTAAATGTAATACATTCCCATCATTGATTTATAACAAATTAAAATAATTATTTTAAAATAATTGTATTTGTTGGTGTGTGTGTGTGTGTGTGTGTGTGTGTGGTTCTGGCATAACCTACACAGCTTATAAATCTTACAATACCATTTATTTATTTATTTTTCTGTGATGGGTAGGTTTAGTGGTAGATTTAGGGTTAGTGGATAGAATATACTGTTTGTACAGTATAAAATCATTTGGATTGGGCTTAGGTGGGGTTGGAATGTCCCCATATAACATGAAAACTTGTGTTTGTGTGTGTGTGTGTGTGTGTGTGTGTGTGTGTGTGTGTGTGTGTGTGTGTGTGTGTGTGTGTGCGTGTGTGTGTGTGTGTCTGTGTATTTCTAATAACACTTTACAGTCAATAAATTCATTCTGTGTTTAGATGAAATTATGTTTATTGAGTTACTGTACAATAGTTCATGTGCTTATAACTTGGGGGGTCACTTCATGGGGCCGTTGAAAGGTCAAGCCACAGTCGGTCCAGTTGGTTAAACAGGTGGACAAAAGCTACCCAAGGACCCTGTATTTTAATGAAATGATAAAAACAAGGGTGTTCTTTTTGATTTTCCTTAATTCTTCCAGTTACACGAGCATCCATGCAAATAATCAGCAGCACTAAGTTGTTGAAATGTATATTCAGGCACATTACCTAATGACCTTTTATTTGCCAATCATAAGCATAGTTTGACCTAACAGGCATGATGTCCTGCTGCTTGCCTGAAAAAAATCCTCACATATAATTTTATTTCTAGAGAGTCCAAATATATCTTTTGCAATTGCAGTCACTGGGGATGGGATTTTAAATGCGTCTACCGGATGATGATGGAAATCCCCCATGGCTGTCAGGAGTACATCAAGTTTATCTCTTAATGTGACACATGATATAGCGCGCCAATACAAGCATCCAGCATCAATTGCGAAAAAGGAGGATGAATAGGTTTCATTCTTTGATCAGGCCTTATTTATTCACATACGTTATCTATAAGCCTTATTTACGAATACTTATAAAAAAAGGAAAGCTTTAAAACACTACTTTATTTTGTTCATGTTTTTATGTTGCGACTTTAGCTTAGCATGACCTAGCTGAAGTGAGAATCAGGGTAGATACTTGAGAATACATACTGTGTATGGAAACCTTGTGGTCACATCTAGATATAAATACTCTCTTTCCATTTATGGAGCAGTGTGGATACCACCTCACATATCCGATTAAATGACCAATAATATTTTTGTTTTGGTCATCATTTTCTCTGATATCTGACATTTTCTAGTTTATTAGAACTAATCAACTCCATTACTGTTAACCCAACAAGAGTAATCTACTTGAAGCACCATATTACTGAACATAATACATGTTTTGATGTTTAATTATGCCCCAATGTACAGTTTTTCCTGGTAACACTTTATATAATAAGGTTCAATGTGGTAACATTAGTTAATGCATTAGTTTTCATTAACCAACAACGACATTTTTACATTTATTAATCACACACATAATTTAATATAATTAAAATAGAGCATTTACATTTCCCTCTGACCCAGTGACCCTCACTACATTCAGATGGATAGGAAGTTTTATGAAATACCAACCAAAGCTTGAATTTATGGGTTTAAATTTGCTGTGATTCAGACCTTTCAGCACCTTGTGATGCAGAAATCCCTTGGAGAACACAAAGGTCATATATCTTCAAGGAGAGTAAATATACACAGAATGTAACAATGCAAATCATACTACTACTGTTCCACTATTGTTTGATGCCTTTAATAACATGAACTAAAATAAAGGGCACTCTGTTTATTCGAATACTTGTTTTGGACAACACTACACAACTCATAGCAACCCTTGTGAAAAACCCCTCTTAGCATTCGCCGAATAGCCAGCATGCCATGGGTGCTTGATGAGTCTGTTTCTATTTTGTTTCTTTGCTAAAATAACTTTTGGTGAACTTGTAACCGATGCACCTAAAGTGGACACTTGGTGTAGCACTGAGTGATTAGTGGAAACCAGTCAGCACAGCAATATAAATTTAAAATTTGTCAGATTAAATTTAAATGTTGTTCTGATCTCGAAATCACAGAGCTCCACATAGAAAAGGTGGAGCATATACATGTAGTCACTAGACTAACTAAAAACTTGATTTCTAATGAGTGTCAATCATTTGCTTATAAACAAAAGTCATATTAATCATTATTGGCAGTACCATTCCCAGGTCCAGTAATGTTATATCATTTTAACATCTCCCAGCATTACATCTGATTTGAACCTATGGCTACATCCAGCTGTACGCTGCAGTTGTGGCCATGCATCACTGTCTAAGGATACATAGATTACAGATGAACGCCTCTACCAGCACTCAACCCCTTCACCTCTTCAAGTCAAGCATGCTAACAGACAACATGCTTCTATGTCAATACAGTCACGATTGGGCACAAGAAGAGTGCCTCTACATGTCAAATAAACTGAAAATATTGTCAACAAGTGTGTTGATAGCCACATGCTAGCCAATCAGCACTTGTATATAAATGATGTCACTTTAAAGCAAAGCGGGCAACCTTTAGTACCTTTAGGACATGTTTTATTATTGGGTTCCTAAAGGTATGTCAGGATTTTTTGTCATTAACATTATTATGATATTACTTTATATGAAAGAAAAACCTGAGTAGAGTAGGATTGTAATGAAATAAAAATTAATCTTTCTGATAAATTTCATCCAAACTTCGACTGGTTTAGTTCAGGGCAGGTTCAGTGGACCAAGCCCTCAAAGTCATGGCAGTTATGTTATTCAGCTTTGCCAGCATCAGCCAGCATCAACTCTCTCTGCTTCAGAATAACTCTTTCCCAGAAAGGATGGCAACGTTTTCGCATTGCTTTCACACATTGCAGCATCCCAATCATCCACTGCTGTAAATATACACACTGTATAAATAGAGGATCCTAGGATAATTTACCCCTCTGGATCAAGCACAGGGTGAGCTGGGAGAGGGGAGGCTTTCTGCCTGGCCTGGCCAGTGGCACCGTTCCTCTTGCACTGCGGTCACGTCAGCATTCCTGCGATAACTCCTCTCCATCTCCTCCCTCTTTCCCGACCACACTCCCCTCTGCCCATCGGCTGACCGCAGGGACTGTACAGTGTTACATAGGTGTGCTGTGGACACAAATGTCTCTGTTGGGTCATGTCTTTTCTTTTAGAAATATAATTAGAATAAATTTGAATTATAAAATATCAGAGCACAACCCAATATACTTATTGTATATTTAATAGCATTCTCAGCTTCCTGTCTTTTCAGTTTTTTTGTCAATGTTCGACTCAAAACTTTTTTTTTTTGTTCAACTCAGGATTTTGATGAATAATGGATGCAAATACTGTGAAGGTCTCTCTTAAGATGCCATGTATTATTATCAACAAGGCATCACCTACTACTTCCTCACATTCCTCTTCCTTTTGTTTTTATAAACATGTCAGTTCAGAGACTTCTGATGTTCAGGTGTTTTTGCGGTGACAACTAATTCCTGTCTTTTAGCACAGAACACACATGGTTTGAGGTGTTTCAGTGTGCACCTGGAAGTTTGCAATCGATGCAATAAAACAAAATTGCTATTATTAAAAAGGAGGTAGTTATTAAAATGAACTATTTTAATTAAAAAATAATAGTTTTATTGTGAGCTCCTTGCGTAACCATCTATTTTGGCATCTGTTTGTTTACTGCTTGTTTTTTTTTGGTATCTGCTTATTTACAATTTCTAACACAGTTCTGATACAATAATCTGTCTTTATTACAGATAGAACATACACCTGACAAATTGCATAGATTCAGTCTTAACAGTTAACAGCTCAGCTAACTAACTGTGTAGTTATTGTTGAACTGTAGCTGCAATAATGAGCAGAGTAAAATGGTCAGCCAGAACATAAAGCCATAATTTGATACATAAGATGTAGCCTTAAACATAAAATTTAAAAAACTGAGACTGTTACTCTAGAAAAAAGATTTATGGAAACTAAAAGTAATGATAAATGACAATTATAATTGAGGTAAAATTTTATTGTATTATTTGACATTATGATATTAGAAGGGATAACCAATTGATTATAAACCCATGTTGCACTCGACAAGATTGTCCTTAAGACTGCGTAGTTTACAGAAGTTCAAGAAAACACATTTTAATACAATTTAAAAACTAGCCTATAACCCAAAACATAATAATAATTATGAGATTTTAAAAGAGGTACAGTAATTAAAGTTGTATTAGCATATATATATATATATATATATATATATATATATATATATGCTAATACAACTTTAATTACTGTACCTCTTTTAAAATCTCTCTCTCTATATATATGAATATATAGCCTAAGTTTTAGAGTTTACAAATATAGGCATCAATAGAATACATACAACAAAGGAACTGTGAGCATTATAGCACTCTAATGCAGACTTTTGTTGTATACATTGTTCATTTACATAAACTACCTTCATATTTATAATGCAAAGCTGGTTTAAATTCTGCAAGCTTATCCTTTTAAGATTAGATTACATTTTCATAAATTTTATTTAAAACGGTTACAATGTTAAAATCAAACATAATAGATGATATTATGGTACTTGGATAAAGGTAATACATTGTAAGAAAATAATATGTAAAAAAAGAAAGAAAAGAAAAAGGTACTAGTACTAGTAGTAGACATTACGTTTACTGACATTTCCTTTAACCCTAAAACACAATGCAATGCATAATTCAAAACAAACAAAAAAAAATCTATGTATCAACTGACAGTGTCTGAAATGAAAATTTTAAAGTTATACTTCTTTCCACTCCCTTTCGAGCAATTATTATGTGTAAATAATGTATGTGGATATATGTATCAAAATTGTAATGTGTGTGTGTGTACCGGTACACATGTGTATATGTATATGTGTATATATTCTTTTCTTTTTTATTGCTTGAAATAAACTTCAAATAAATTTTTTTTTAAAAATCAATCAAACCAAAAAAAAAAAAAAAAAAAAAAACATTTCTCCATGTTGCAATGCTGTTTTTATTTACCGGTTCAAAAATCCATCAGTCATGTTCAGATATCTGTAAAACAGAGTTGATATTATTTTTAAAGATATTAATTTATTCACATTTATTCAATTTGTAGATGTAAATAATTCATTGTATTTTACCAAAACAATGAGACAATTATCCTACTGATAAAAGAAAATGGTTCCAAAATGATCAAAGCCACTGCTATTTTTCCCATGAGTTGTAAAGCCAGCTCATAACCTCCTTCATGTATTTAGCCTGTACCTCACATAATACCTCTGTTTGATGGTAGACATGCACCTGAAGGTGTTATGTACCATGGTTTGTCAGTATGGTATAAATGCAGTTTAAATATTTTATAATATTTCAGAACAAATCTTAGGAGCCATTTATGGACATGCTCACATTCACTGAAAATTCATAAGCTTCATGACTTCTTTAACCTGTAGGCTTGTTCACAAAATGGCGTGCAATGACATATGTATTGAAAATTACGAATAACCACTCAAATATCAGTAGAAAGGGTACATTTTTTTTACAGGCTTACATAAACACACAAGTGGACCATACACATTAAAATAGACTCATTAGGCTGAGCTGGCATACGTAAACTGAGCCTGAGATAACAATCTCCCAACCCCCCCCTAAATAGAGAAAGGAAAGCAGGTAGCTGGAAGACTGGACATTCCTTTAAGGATCTATCAAGACGAAACCAGGGGACTAATCTAAGTGTTCCAATCTTTTAAACTGAAGTGGAACCTCTAATTATATCAGAGCTGTTAGGGCAGGTTTGTAGAGCCAGTTTAAATTTCCATCCCAGTGCCATTTCCACCCTAGATTTAAACCTAAGATACCCAACTAAACTTTAAATGTAACAGGTAGAGTGTAAAGCAGTTATTTCTTAAAATTCATGTATTGGGATATGTCTGTATAATTTTAAGATCACAAAGCCAAATTATCTTTGGCTTTTACTTTTGGAATTCTTTTAAAAGACTGTTGTTCCAAAAGTAAATGATTTAGTTCTCATATCTGCCTCCAGACCAGAGGCTGAGGTGACACTTCAAGTGCCTTTCTTACAGCCTTTAGTCTGGTTCCAGGTGTGGAAATCATAATTTGTGTGTCCCAAAATCCAGGACATGTCCTGAAGGAATGGGTTTTTGAATATAGTTTCACATTTTACACAACAGCTTCATCATTCAGTTTTATCTGCAAAAAAATATCTTCTGACAGGCCATCACGATCAACCAACAGTGAGCATCAATCAAAAGCTTTTTCTCCAGTTGCAAATTAATGTTGTAAATTGGAACTTTATTTTTCGTAATTACCACTTTATCACACAATGTGACTTTCTTTACAATGTGATTTTATATTTCACAATTTCAACTTTGTCTCTTGTATTTGACACTTTGTTTCTCATTTGTAACATTATTGTATTTGGGACTTTGTATCTGGCAATGTACTATTTCTAATTTTAACAATTCACAATTACCTTTTTTTACTCTTTACCTTGAGTCGGAAACGGCTTACATACTATTTTCAAATGATAATGACAGCTGAGCAAATACATAATTGAGGATGCTTTTGCAGATGACTGAATAAGAGGATATTTAAATAAATGACTAAGGGTTCATGGCATAAGAACATGACACAATACATGCATCATTCCAAAGCTGCCTTGTGAACTCTTTTCTTCTACTAGTTAAAAGAGTCTCAGTGGAGTCTGTCAATCCCACTCAGAGGAATGTGTCTATGATGCCCAGGGCAGATACGGGCAGGTGAAGGAATTTATCTTTCAGCAGTGGCCTGATCACAGCCAGGCCTGTGAAGCCGCTGCTCTAGGACACTCACTGGGAATAGAAAACTGAAAGAGAGAGAATGTGCTATTGGATGCCCTTCCTTTGAATTATGTCTTTTCAGAGCCCCATCAGTCAAACATGTGCTTGAAACAGTGTGTGAGGATGGTCAGCTGTACTTATTTAAAAATAGCACAGGATATTACAGATTAAATGAGTTGCTTTGTAGAGTTGTTTTTTTTTTTTTTTTTTTTTAAGGTTTGATTATAAAAATGACAATGAGCACATTGACAGGCTGCTCTCTAATCAGATTTGCTTGACCTTTGTCCTTTCATTAAGTTCTCACCAAGAAGACAGACCACAGATTGAGCAAATGAAGAGAAGTTGTGTAAACCTGCTCCTGGAGGATCTCTATCCTGCAGAATTTAGCTCCAACCCCAGTTACACACACCTGAACCATCTAATTATGGTCTTATAAGGCATACTAACCAAAGCCACTGGAAGGCAACCTTTTAGGTTTTTTTCTGGCTCAAAACGAGACGGAGGTGGTAAAATCCTGATCATGTATTTTAAGATAATTAAATTTGTATTTTTCGTAGACCATAATATAGCCTACTGTGTTTCCCATAGTATTTTTCTGGGTGGAGCTAGGTATCTCTGGGGGGTCCGGGGGCATGCCCCCACGTAAGATTTTTTTTTTTACATTTTAAAGATAAATTCATTAATCTAGTGCACTTTGAGTCACCCAAATCTGCTGTTAAAAATAAATAATCTGCATCTGATCATCACATTACAATTATTCAAATTCTCAGTGTTAAGCATGATAATATGGTAACATATCACACTGAAGTGGCTGATTTAAAATTAACATTTATTTAAAATAAAAGTTCTTCTTTTGGCAAAAAAAACATTTCCCTAATAGCCTAAACAGAGGCTTTACTCCCTTCAAACTTAAATTGTCAATGTTTCATTACATCACTGTTGGAAAACACTCTTATCAGAATATATTTTTTTTTACCTTTATAACGGGTATTTTTTCCCTAATTTTATTAAATGTATGCTCCATCTTTCATTTCAAATTCTTAAATTTGATCAATACATTCAATTATAATAATAAGACACTAGGCTGTTACCAATCAAATTAAATAATTTACATTGGAAATAACAACTGTATTAAATGAGATTATGAGAATGTTGAAAAGAATGATAGTTTGAAAGTAAATCGCCAGTAGGTTGCGGCAGGCGACCGTCTTAATGAGCGAGTCATTGAGTCATTCATTCAAACGATTAGTTCAAACGGCCATTATGATCCGCACAGCACTATCGGCAAACTATTGGTTTGAGAATGGACACAGGACGGTGTTCTGCCGAATTTCGACTAACAGAACCGTCACGGTAGAAAAAGTGTATCTGAGCATGTGACTTGCTTTTTTCGTTTTGTCGAGAGACGGAGGTGGCACGAAATTTGACGGAGGAGGCCGCCTCATAATTCTCTATGCAGGAAAAATGTCTCGGTTACTAACGTAACCCCGGTTCCCTGAGAGTAGGGAATGAGTATTGCGTAAATTAGCTTACGCTATGGGAAAACTCCTTTTCTCGAGAATATTGAAGCCAAATTTTTAAAACGCAGTGCAGTGCAGCGGCAACTGCACGAGCCTATGGTGAGTAGGCTAAGATGTGCGCACCAATCTGGTCGCTTCGCGCCAGAGCGCGTCAGAGCCCGCCAGTATGGGCGTGGCTTATAGCTATATAAGCCCCCATTATTGCCATAGAATTCAGGTTAAATCGACGGAAGCGATCCCCTGATCAAAGCACAGTAGCACGACGGGTTACCTACTCTCAGGGAACCAAGGTTACGTTAGTAAGCGTGACGTTCTCTTTCGAGAGGTCTCTCGTATTGCGTAAGTTAGCTTATGCTATGGGAACCCCTTTTAAAATGCTGTGCGTGCTTAAAAACTCTGCCCCATACTATAGCCTAGGGCCAAGCGCCCGAGGCTCATAGGAGAGTAAAGTTATGAGTCCTAATAGAGGCCAGATCAGTAATGAGCCTCATAGAGGGAAATATAGGAATGGGCCTTATAAAGGGCCAAGCTCCTTCTTTATATGGTAAATAGAAC
Organism: Gila robusta; assembly: GCA_030770095.1. NCBI lineage: Eukaryota > Metazoa > Chordata > Actinopteri > Cypriniformes > Leuciscidae > Gila > Gila robusta. The sequence continues at coordinate 115,414 of JAVALU010001250.1, forward strand.
TGTAGTTCAGGTTCACCCAGGACCAGACAGACGTCGGGCCTAATAGTTGTGGAAATTGTGCTTAGTCACTTTATTTATACGGAAAGAACCCTTGCTTGCAAAGCGGCAACTTCCAGGTTATAAAACTATATGATGCCTATGGGACAACAGAGGCCCTTAGACTCATAAGCCAGCGAGATAGCATCAACTATCCAACGTGACAGTCTCTGCTTCGTGACCGCGAGACCTCTGGTGCGGCGACCGAAGCATACGAAGAGCTGTTCTGACTGCCTGAAGGGGGCAGAACGCTCCAAATAGACTCTGAGAGCCCTCACAGGGCAGAGTAGATTCACTTCTCTTTCGTCTTCTGACAAGGGAAGAGCTGACAGTGAAATTACCTGCACTCTGAACGGAGTAGAGAGCACTTTAGGAACATACCCGTGCCTTGGCTTAGGGACGACTCTGGAGTCGTTGGGCCCAAATTCAAGGCAGGAAGCGCTCACTGAGAGTGCTTGCAAATCACCCACTCGCTTGACGGATGCCAGTGCTAGCAAGAGAGCAGTTTTGAGCAAAAGAGGCTTCAGGTCAGCAGACTGAAGCGGCTCGAAAGGGGCCCCTTTCATGGCCTCCAGGACCGTGGAGAGGTCCCAGATAGGTACAGAGGGGGGTCGAGGCGGGTTTAGCTTTCTGGCCCCCTTGAGGAAGCGCACGACTAGGTCGTTTCTTCCCAGTGATTGCCCGGCCACATGAGCGTGAAGTGCTGCTATGGCCGCCACATATACAGTACTTTGAGCGTGGAAGGGGTGCAACCCACGTCCAAAAGCTCTTGTAGAAAGGAAAGTACCTTTGTAACTCTGCATGAGTAGGGGTTCAGGCTCCGTGCTGTGCACCAGCCGGAGAACACTGACCATTTTAATGCATAAAGACTCCTGGTTGAAGGCGCTCTTGCTTCATTAATGGTATTTAGCTCCCTTTCCGGAAGGTTCCCTGATACCCGTTGAGGGGCCATACTTAGAGGGCCCACAAGTCGGGACGGGGATGCCGGATCGTCCAATTCGCCTGCGTGAGAAGGTCTCTCCTCAGCGGTATTGGCCATGGGGCTGATTCCAGCAGCTGAGTCAACTCGGAGAACAGTGGGCCAGCGCGTCCCTGTCTTTGGAGAAAAAAGCTTGGCAACGAGCGTTGTTTTCTGAGGTGAAGTGGTCGACCTCTGCCTTGCCGAAGATGTTCCATATCAGCTGAACCATTTGCAGGTGAAGAGACCATTCCCCCGGGGGGACATTGTCTCTGGATAGCATATCCGCACCCTGGTTCAGAATGCCTGGCATGTGCGCCGCTCTCAGCGAGCGCAGGTTGAGCTGAGCCCATAGCAAGAAGTGTTTGGCCATGGTGTGCAGGTTTCTCGACCTGAGCCCACCTTGGCGATTTATATAGGAAACCACTGACATGTTGTCCGACCGGACCAAGACGTGGTGACCTTTTATGTATGGGAGGAAAGCTTTTAGTGATGGAGCGACCGCTCTCATCTCTAGACAGTTTATGTGTAGGTGCCTCTCCGGGCTCGACCAAAGGCCGGAGATGGGCCTGCCCTCATATAGGGCCCCCCAACCTCTGTTGGAAGCATCTGTCAAGATCACTTTTCTCTTCAAAATCAAGCCCATACTCACGCCGGACTGATGCCAGTCGGCTGCTTTTCAAGTAGTCAGGGCTCTGACACAGCCGTGCTTCACTTTGATGAGTAAGTGGCCAGATCACCACACGTGAGCCAGTACACGGGGTTTTAACCAGCGCTGGAGGGGACAGTAGACCCAGCTGGAGTACTGATGATGCTGAGGCCATGAGGCCTAACATCCTCTGAAATCTCTTGAGAGGCACGCAAGCGCCTGCTCTGAATGATGCAGCTAGATGCTGGATGGTGAGCGCGCGCTCTGACGTAAGCTGTGCCCTCATCTGTATAGAATTTATGACTGTCCCCAGAAAAGATATACTCTGGCTGGGAGACAGTACACTTTTTGAAGCATTGATCCTGAGACCCAGGCATTCTAGATGGCTGAGGAGCCAGGATCTGTGAGTTATTAACTGCACCAGCCAATCGTCGAGGTAGTTCAACACTCGCACTGCCCGTTGTCTCAGGGGGGTGTGGGCTGCGTCCATGCTCTTCGTAAAACGTACGGGGTGCTAGGGATAGACAGAATGGTAGGACTGTGTACTGATAAGCCTGCCCCTCGAAGACGAATCTCAAGAATGGCCTGTGATGGGGTGTTATCTGAATGTGAAAATAAGCATCTTTCAGATCCACTGAGAAAAAAAAACAATCCCCTGGGTGAATCTGCCTGAGGATTTGTTGGGTTGTCAGCTTTCTGAATGGACGCGTTATAAACTTTTAGTTCAGGTGTCTGAGATCTAAGATGGGCCTGAGGCCACCATCTTTCTTTGGAACGAGGAAATAGCGACTGTAAAAGCCCGACTTGCTTAGTGATAAAGGGACTGGAACATTTGGGGAGGAAGATCCCCCATCCGATCCCCCAAAAGAGACGAGACTGGCCGCTCTCTGAGAGGGGCACTGGTCTGCCTGTGTGAACAGGACCAGCGAGGGGGTTTCTCTGGGTGAGAGCGAGGCATGCAGGGACTGGGCAGGCATGTGCTCTCTCGCATCTGTCCGCTCTGGCATTCTTTGTCTGCGGTGCTTCTTCTTGCGCGGCCCGCAATAAGGAAGGCTCGGGGTCGTCGTCGTCGTCTGGCGGCATCTCGTCGCACTCCGGGCAGCCGCCCTAAGAGAGTGCAGCTTCAGCATGATTGCGGACCAGACAGGGAGTGCACAGGATGTGATGATCCGCACCAAACAAAGGGCCTCTGCACGAGGCGCAGGTGTCCCGAGGCATTTGAAACAACGCCCGGATACTTGCTCCTTTAGATAGTGAGACTTTTAGACTAGTCTTTCACACTAGTTTTACTTTTAAAAGGAAATACAGGTCCTTCTCAAAAAATTAGCATATTATGATAAAGTTCATTATTTTCCATAATGTAATGATAAAAATTAAACTTTCATATATTTTAGATTCATTGCACACCAACTGAAATATTTCAGGTCTTTTATTGTTTTAATACTGATGATTTTGGCATACAGCTCATGAAAACCCCAAATTCCTATCTAAAAAAATTAGCATATCATGAAAAGGTTCTCTAAACAAGCTATTAACCTAATCATCTGAATCAACTAATTAACTCTAAACACCTGCAAAAGATTCCTGAGGCTTTTAAAAACTCCCAGCCTGTTTCATTACTCAAAACCGCAATCATGGGTAAGACTGCCGACCTGACTGCTGTCCAGAAGGCCATCATTGACACCCTCAAGCAAGAGGGTAAGACACAGAAAGAAATTTCTGAACAAACAAATAGGCTGTTCCCAGAGTGCTGTATCAAGGCACCTCAGTGGGAAGTCTGTGGGAAGGAAAAAGTGTGGCAAAAAACGCTGCACAACGAGAAGAGGTGACCGGACCCTGAGGAAGATTGTGGAGAAGGACCGATTCCAGACCTTGGGGGACCTGCGGAAGCAGTGGACTGAGTCTGGAGTAGAAACATCCAGAGCCACCGTGCACAGGCGTGTGCAGGAAATGGGCTACAGGTGCCGCATTCCCCAGGTCAAGCCACTTTTGAACCAGAAACAGCGGCAGAAGCGCCTGACCTGGGCTACAGAGAAGCAGCACTGGACTGTTGCTCAGTGGTCCAAATTACTTTTTTCAGATGAAAGCAAATTTTGCATGTCATTCGGAAATCAAGTTGCCAGAGTCTGGAGGAAGACTGGGGAGAAGGAAATGCCAAAATGCCTGAAGTCCAGTGTCAAGTACCCACAGTCAGTGATGGTCTGGGGTGCCATGTCAGCTGCTGGTGTTGGTCCACTGTGTTTTATCAAGGGCAGGGTCAATGCAGCTAGCTATCAGGAGATTTTGGAGCACTTCATGCTTCCATCTGATTTCATTTTTCAGCACGACCTGGCACCTGCTCACAGTGCCAAAACCACTGGTAAATGGTTTACTGACCATGGTATTATTGTGCTCAATTGGCCTGCCAACTCTCCTGACCTGAACCCCATAGAGAATCTGTGGGATATTGTGAAGAGAAAGTTGAGAGACGCAAGACCCAACACTCTGGATGAGCTTAAGGCCGCTATCGAAGCATCCTGGGCCTCCATAACACCTCAGCAGTGCCACAGGCTGATTGCCTCCATGCCACGCCGCATTGAAGCAGTCATTTCTGCAAAAGGATTCCCGACCAAGTATTGAGTGCATAACTGAACATAATTATTTGAAGGTTGACTTTTTTTGTATTAAAAACACTTCTTTTATTGGTCGGATGAAATATGCTAATTTTTTTAGATAGGAATTTTGGGTTTTCATGAGCTGTATGCCAAAATCATCAGTATTAAAACAATAAAAGACCTGAAATATTTCAGTTGGTGTGCAATGAATCTAAAATATATGAAAGTTTAATTTTTATCATTACATTATGGAAAATAATGAACTTTATCACAATATGCTAATTTTTTGAGAAGGACCTGTATGTGCGCCAGATGGCACAGCAAAACGGCGAGTTGAAGGCGGAGTCCAGTCGAAGACCTGGAAGCCGGCGTCCTCAGAATTCCTTAGCAGGTCGCTCTGTTCTGCTGAAGGCTTTTCGACGGCGGCAGTGAAGGCTTCTCAAACCGGAGGTCAGCGAAGTGGAACTTACTGAAGGAGATTAAATCTAAATTCAATGGCGAAAATGGGGGCTTATATAGCTATAAGACACGCCCATACTGGTGGGCTCTGACGCGATCTGGCGTGAAGCGACCTGATTGGTTTGCACATCTTAGCCGACTCGCCATAGGTTCGTGCAATTGCCGCAGCACAGCCAATGAGTGCGTTAGATGCTCAGCTATATGTCTGCTGTGCAGCTGCACTCCGTTTTAAAAATTTGGCTTCAATATTCTCGAGAAAAGGAGTTTTACCATAGCGTAAGCTAACTTACGCAATACGAGAGACCTTTCGAAAGGGAACCCTGAAATAGCTTATCATTTAATGAATCAACAAACTTTTCGCTAAACTTCATCATGTTTCACACTAAATAATACTTTCGTTGGGAACTTTATGTAAATTTTACCTTGATAAAAATCTTAGGACTCAGGTAGGACTCATTTACGGTACTACCACCACCAGCAAATGTAGTAGTATTTAATAATAGGTGTTTTGTCATATTGAGTGATATGTATATTGTCTAAAGAAAATAAACAATATCAATGTTTTATTTTATTGGCTTTCAGTTTTTACCAATTATAATAAGACTTGAATGACTAACTGCCATGCGCTATGATGCTGATATAATGCATTTAAATGATTAAAGAGAAAATTAATGATTTAATTATAAATATTGTTGTGTCACCGGCCCACCGGTGGGCCCATAGCCATTACATATTTAAAACAGTAATATCCTATACTAAACCTAAACTAATCTTGACAAACTATATGTCATTTGAAAGCTTAGAATCTCTAGTTTCCATATTATAGAGGAGCCATAATTTATCAATTTGCAACAAGAATATTGTCATACTCCTAAGGCGTGTTCAGACCTTTATTTTGAAATAGCGAAGAACATGAAAAACATGAAAAATCACGAAAGAATGGTAAAAACCTAATAACATCCATTATTTTTTTTTAGAAAAAAAGGTCTGAAAATTTTTTTTCTTTGTTGTGCCTCTTTGTTTTTCTTTGTTGACTTTGTTGTGCCTCCGCCTCCCCTTCCTTGTTTATTATTTTTGATGTTTCATCCTAACCCTGTTGTTGTGTTTTCGTGTTTGCCGTTACTGTTATTTGTCATGTTTTGTTGGTTTGTGTCGATGTATCAGTCTGTCATGTCCCGTGTTTGATGTCCCCTTGAGGAGCGTCTGGTAGCCGCTCCTTAAGGTGGGGGTTCTGTCATGATTCTGCCCTCATGTCCTTGATTTTCTCTAGTCTTGAGGCAGGATCATGACAGAATCATGTTTTGTGTGCAAGCACATGGTCTTGTGTTTTGGCCATGTGCTTGTGTTGTCTCGTTCCCTTGCCCCGCCCCCCTTGTTATCCTGGTTCTGTCCTTATCACCTTATCTGTATCACCTGTTGATCATTAGTGTTCCCTTTATAATCTCCTTGTGTTTGCTATCCTGTGCCGGTTCATTGCCTTACGTGCCATGTCAATACCCAGTGAGTACCTTGTCGAGTGTTTTGTCTAAAAGTTGCGATCTTGTAAAAGCCTGTCTTGTTCCTGTATAGTTTAATGTCAAAGTCTTAGTCTAGTGTGGTTAGTCGTTTACTTTATCTTGTACTGTTGTACTGTTTTTTCTGTTATAATAAACGTTGTGTGTTTGCATACCGTCTGCGCTTGGGTTCATCTGCTATCCACATAACAGGTTGGTGTTTAATTGCTTGTGTTAAAGAATTTCATCCTTGTTTGTGTTAGAAAATATATTCTTTCTACCTTGTAAACCTTAACCAAACAGTGTCTTCACCGATGTGAAGCCACAATAAGAGAGTCTATACTTCCCAGAAAGGAAATTGACTTTGCTGAATACACACTAGAAATACCAAAAACAAAAAGCTGTATAAGTTGGTTGCCTGCTAGTTTCAGGTTGTTCGTTTTCACAGAACTTGCTGTATATCAACAAAACAACTACTATATAAATAAATCAAACTCCAAGAATGAAAGAAAACCCATAAAGTAATTGGAAAAAGTTCCAAGAAACTCACAGGAAGTTTGAGATATACATGTATGTTTGCCATGAACTAATTATCACCCCACTTAAATTACTTCACTGCTTGTAAAGTCACCCAAGCAAATTTATCCTCACTGAAAGCGGCCATCATTAAATGTATGATGAGTAGCACAGGATGGATAAAAAAAGCTCAAGCGAAAGGACAGCTGGAGAAGGACAAAATATAGATGAACTTTTGAGTCTGACAGTCACTGTATGACAACAATGCAGAAAGCATCCTGTAACTGAAAACATTCTGTTTTTTAAGTTTAAATTTTTTGGTAGCTTTTGACATCACCAATAAATAAATTATTAAAGGGTTAGTTCACCCAAAAATTAAAATTCTGTCATCATTTTTCTCACCCTCAAGTTGTTCCGAACCTGTATGAGTTTCTTTCTTTTGCTAAACACAAAAGACGACATTTTGAAGAATGTCAGTAACCAAACAGTTGATGGGATCCCATTGACTTCCATAGTATTTTTTTCATACGGGGCCCGTCAGCTGTTTGGTTATGAACATTCTCTAAAATATCATCTTTTGTATTCAGCAGAAGAATTTCATACAGGTTTGAAACAAATTGAGGGTGAGTAAATGATGACAGAATTTTCATTTTTCGGTGAACTGTCCCTTTAAGTGAAAATGAATGACAGGAATTATTATTATACTTGATCAAAAAAATGAAAGGTTGCATGGTCTTTGAACTGGTAGACGAGAATGAGCTTCAAGTTTTCTGCCTCCCAACTGTGGCAGAATAGAAGTCATTGGCTTGACTCGGGGGCCTATTGCATTTCTTTTATCCCGTTCTACAAAAATAGCTGCAATCAAGGAAGGTGTGAGGATTTACAGGAAGATCAACAGGGACATTGATGAATGTTCCCCACGTGAATAAAATGTAGGGTTGCTGGATTAGTGGGGTGGGATAGACCTACATGGGTGTGGTCTCAACATAAAAAAAACCCTTTCATGACTTCTCATGGAGAGAGAATTGGAGAAGCTTTAGAAATATGAGAGGGGATGAAGTATCTAAATATACGAACACACACTCCCAACAATCTAAACCCAAATTCTCCAGTCTTATCTTCTCAAGTCTAATTGCTTAATGGTCTTGAATGTTCAACCCTTTAATGGTTATTTCACCTGTCATTACCATCAGTGTGTACAGACAAAAGGTTTTGCACACCTTTAAAATAATAATTCACCCCAAAATTAAAATGCTGTAATAATTCACTCATGTTGTTTCAAAATCATAAAAGTTTTATTTCTTCTGAAGAACAAGAGATGATCTTTGAAAAATAACATCAAACCTGAAACCTCATTGGTTCTTCCGTGTCATATGACTTGACATCATGACAAAAGCACCAATTGGGTTCGATGTTGTTGATGGCGGGTCACCATATTTGATTTGGGCTTTGTATCAAATCAAATTTTATTTATAAAGCACATTTAAAATCAAAGAAAAACAGAAAAAGCAAAAATGGATAGAAGAATTAAAATAAAAATAAAAATGAAGACAAGAAACGCAGTAGAATTATAAAGAATTGAAAGCACAAGAGAAAAGATGAGTTTTAAGCATAGATTTAAATTCAGCTAGTGTAGAATCAGTTCTAACATGTAGTGGCAGGTTGTTCCACAACTTAGGGCCAGCCACTGCAAAAGCTCGATCACCTCTGCATTGTAATCGAAATCGAGGGACAGACAGAAGATGTTGATCTCTTTACCTAAGTGATCTGGGTGGGTTGTGATTGACAATGAAGTCAGAGAGATATTTAGGGGCTTGATTACAACGAGCTTTGTAGGTGAAAATTAAGATTTTAAAGTCAATTCGATATTGAACTGGCAGCCAGTGTAGAGAGTGCAGAATTTGAGTAATATGATCTCGTTTATGGCTGCCGGTGAGCAAACGGGCAGCCGCGTTTTGGACCATTTGAATACCAGAAATTGCAGACAGAGAAAGCCTAACATATAGTGAGTTGCAGTAGTCCAGTCGTGTGGAAATGAAAGCATGAATGACTGTCTCGAAGCTGTCTCTACTTAAAAATGATTTAACTTTGGCTAGCCTGCGAAGATGATAAAAACTAGCGCTATTTGTTTGTTTCATTTAAGACTACTATCAAGATAAAAACCCAAGTTTTTAACGTTGGTTGTAAGGTGTGGTGTGAGAGTCCCTAAGTCGGTAAAATTACCATTAGAGAGCTCATTTGGACCAAATAGAATGATTTGGGTTTTATCATCGTTCAATAACATGAAATTATTTGTAAGCCACAGTTTAAGTTGATAAAGACATGCATCTAATCTCTCAAATGCTTGGCTATCTTTGTGTTTTATTGGTATGTAGATTTGGGTGTCATCCGCGTAGCAGTGGTAAGACACCAAATCTACTCATGATAAATCCCAGGGGTAACATATACAGAGAGATGAGGTGCCAGAACCAATCCCTGGGGCACACCACAGGTGAGGTGGGTCGCTGAGGATGTTTGAGCGCCTATATTAACTGAAAAACTTCTGTTAGATAAAAAGGACTGGAACCATTTTCAGCATCTTGAATGATATTTGGAGCATTTTCGTTCGAGCCTTCTGCACTGTTGGCGCAATAGTCTAATATCGCTGTTTATCCATGGCTTAGACTTATGTTTGGGATGGATAAGCTTCCAAGGTGCAATGGAGTCAAGAATGTTGGAGCATTTATCATTTAAAGTCTTGTATCAGTTCAGTTCATCTAAATCTGAAGGGAGACAGATATAAGAGAATTATCAGCCTCCAGGTACCGGTCAGATAAAATGTCCTGGGAATGTGAGGTTAGGGTGTGAGACCAACGTACATCAGATGGTGCAGTATTGGGTGGAGCTGGAAGAAGTGTAGAAAAGAATACTGGTCTGTGGTCTGAGAGTGGAAGGTCACTGATTTCAATATCAGCCACCGATAGACCATATGATATTATTAGATCTAGTGTATGACCGTGACAGTGTGTGGGACCATTTACCCATTGAACAACGTTTACAGAGGATATTAAATTTAAAAAGTCTTTAGCTAAAGCACTAGCTGTCACGATGGGTTGCAGGAAGGCAGACGGAGATGAGGATATATTTACAAAACGAAGATTTATTAGAAATTAAACACAGGACGGCAGAACAGGTAGCAATACACACTAAATACAACAGAGATTGGACCAAGACTGACTGAACAGACGGAACTTAAATACAAACACAGATGATACTGATTAACAGAACACAGGTGATACAGATGATGATGATTAACTAAACACAGGTGATACAGATACACTGATAATGACAGAGGACGATACGTGACGTGATGACAGGCAAACAAGTCCAGTGAAAACAAACTAAACAGAACACAACTGTGACACTAGCAGGGCAGCATACATGCATGTTAAAATCACCAATTATTAAAATATGGTCATATCTCATCAAAGCATCCCACAGGAGATCAGAAAACTAATTTATAAAGTTACTAGCAGGAGTAGAATAGGATAGGATAGAGGGATAGAGGGAATTTAAATTAATTTCCTGGACTTCAAAGCTCGTGAAAGTGTCCATTGACAATAAACGTGTCACGGTCACCAGCTCTGTCTCATTATACCGCACTACACTTCCCAGCATCCCTCATGTTTCCCACCTGCACACCATCAGCCATCACCTGAATTCTGAGCACCTGCACCTCATCATCACACACCCTTTATATTCCACCGATCCCTTCTCTTCAGTGTCTGGTCTCGTCTATGACAAGCGCCACAGACTACTCACCCGAGATACTGTCTACTTACCTGAAGTCCCGTTCTTCCCGTCTTCGCCGATCTTCATCATCTTGGTTCTTCTCCTCTTCATCTGCCTGCAAGGACATTCATCATAACTGTCAGCTAAGTCATCAGTTCTACAATCAGTATTCATCGCACCTGCATTCCTTCCCTGCATTGCTCTTCCCTCTGCACTACTAATAAAATTATTATATTCATGAAAACCTTGTCTGTCTTCTTATGATTGTGACAGAAGACCAGACCGTAAAGATGAGAAGCTTGGAAATTGCTTCTATAAATGTTGGCCCTTTGAAGGGCAGAAGGATGATGGAAGGTACAGCAGTTTTTATTTTCCAGAATGGCAGAAGCCTAGAGGAATATTTCACGGAGTTCGTCACCATCAGTCACTGAGCCAGTTGCAGTGACCTCACCCCTATGGAGGGATTTTGGTGCGGGGTGGATGATGAGATCCGCTTAGTGATGCCGCGAGGAGACCCCCGTATGGACGCTTGGTCCTCGTTCATCATTGGCAGAGCGGAGGAAGACGTCATCGTCCAGTCTCACCTCACACCAGTAAGGAAACCAAGCTCCCCGACAGGGTTCAGCCAGGGGCCTTCTTTCAAGATGGCCGCCGCTGTTCCAGAACCTCGTCCCATCTTGGCCGCCACTGTTCCAGAGTCTGGTCCCAAGACAGCTGCCACCCTTCCAGAGTCTCGTCCCATCGAGAGCACCCTTCCAGAGTCTCGTCCCGTCGAGATCACCATTCCAGAGTCCCCTGTTCCTGTCCTCGTCCAGAGTCCAGAGGAAGTAGATTTAATAGACTTCGACATCGATATACCCTGTCTTCCTCCATATGTTTTATCTGTCTGCCCTGAACTATCCGTCAGTCCAGCCGAGCCTGAGTCTCTTCACGTCAGTGCTGCCGAGCCTGAGTCTCTTCACGTCAGTCCTGCCGAGCCTGAGTCTCTTCACGTCAGTCCTGCCGAGCATGAGTCTCTTCACGTCAGTCCTGCCGAGCATGAGTCTCTTCACGTCAGTCCTGTCGAGCATGAGTCTCTTCACGTCAGTCCTGCCGAGCCTGAGTCTCTTCACGTCAGTCCTGCCGAGCCTGAGTCTCTTCACGTCAGTCCTGCCGAGCCTGAGTCTCTTCACGTCAGTCCTGCCGAGCCTGAGTCTCTTCACGTCAGTCCTGCCGAGCCTGAGTCTCTTCACGTCAGTCCTGCCGAGCCTGAGTCTCTTCACGTCAGTCCTGCCGAGCCTGAGTCTCTTCACGTCAGTCCTGCCGAGCCTGAGTCTCTTCACGTCAGTCCTGCCGAGCCTGAGTCTCTTCACGTCAGTCCTGCCGAGCCTGAGTCTCTTCACGTCAGTCCTGCCGAGCCTGAGACTCTTCACTTCAGTCCTGCCGAGCCTGAGACTCTTCACGTCAGTCCTGCCGAGCCTGAGATTCTTCACGTCAGTTCTGCCGAGCCAGAGACTCTTCACACCAGGTCAGCCGTGCCTGTGTCTCTGGCCAAGATGGCCGCCTCCACGCCGCCTGAGCCCTCAGCCACGAAGGCCGCCGGCACGTCTGTCCCTGAGTCTAAGCCCATAACTCCGGGGGGGGGGGGCTATAGAACCCGGCCATAGTGGCCAGGCTGGACTCCCACGGAAGGGCCACGAAGGCCGAGCCGCCTGAAGGGTCGTCGTCGCCATGGCTGCCTGAAGGGTTGTCTCCGCCGTGGCCGGCTGAAGATCCTGCTCTGCCCTGGTTGCCTGCACAGCCTGCTCTGCCCTAGTCTCCCGAGCTGCCGGCACCGCCTTGGAGTCTACATACCCTGCTCACCCTCTGGATGAAGACTCCAGGACGCCTCATTCTCCTCCTCATCTGCCTGCAAGGACATTCATCATAACTGTCAGCTAAGTCATCAGTTCTACAATCATTATTCATCGTATCTGCATTCCTTCCCTGCATTTCTCTTCCCTCTGCACTACTAATAAAATTATTATATTCACGAAAACCTTGTCTGTCCTCTTCTGATTGTAACAAAACGACACTGAATATTGTTTTAAAAAAATAGTCACAAGTCCCCCTCCCCTGCCGGTTAACCGGGGAGTGTTAAGGAAGTCATACTCTGGGGGAACCAGTTCGGAAAAAGGACTGATATCATCTGCTTTTATCCACGATTCCTTTCGCGATGAAATATTCCAGATTGTTAGAAGAGATAAGGTCGCTGCAGATGAAGGTTTTGTTTACTACAGATCGAACGTTGGCAAGGGCCATCCTAAGTTGCGGTGGATCATTTGAAGAGTTGGAAGCTCTGAGAAGTAAACGCAGGTTGTGATGGTTCACATTCCTGCGTCAGAGCCATGGAGAGATCCGTCAAGTCAGCCAGAAGGGTGAAGAAGGGATAATCAACCGAATCCACAGACGATTTTGATCCGCGGCCTTTTGAAAAAGTCGATAATGCCTGATTGAATCCGACTAGGTGGAGAACAACACCAAGGTGAAGCCCAGTGCCCAGGTTGACTTCAACCGAACCGCAACGCCGCCCCGTTTTCCACGTCTCCGCTGGCGTCTCCAGCATGGAAGTTCAAAGACACGCCAGCATAGGTGGCCGGGTGAGTCCAACTGCGGGGGTGGTGAGTAAAACTCATAATTGTTTGGATCGGCATAAGTTTCGAGAAGCTTTAGCATGGCATGATAAATCGCAATCGCGATGTCAAGCCTATGCAATTATATGATGCAAAATGCTGCGATTTTATGAAATAAATAAATGCATGTGTGGACATGACAACCCATTCTGTTTGACCATTTTCTACACTGCAAATAAAAAGATCAGTCAGTTTCAGTTTAGGTAGTGGCACGTGTGGCGCGTATGGTCACGACGTCACTTTTTCCGGTGTGCAGCGCGGTGAATCATAACCATGATTAATTATATATTCCCTTCTTTGAGCTAATTCGCTACACTGTTGTGTGAAGGAAGTACTGTGACACCCTCTGGTGTCGCGGTGCCCCGGTAAGGAGCCAGCCTATTACGTTGCAGTACCACTTTGCGCCCCCGAGGAGGCAACTGCACTCGATACACCACCTCCCCCAGGTTGTCCAATATCGGGCATGGTGCCACCCAGTGGCTGTGCAGCTTAGGGCACCTTCCGCTATTCCTAACTGGGCTATAAACCCAAACTAGCTCTCCGACCCCAAAGTTGCACCCCCGAGCATGCAGGTCGTACGCTCTTTTTTGCCGCACCCCTGAGGTCACCAGCTGCCTCCTGGCATATGCATGGGCAGAATCCAAGCGGTCCTGGAGCTGTCTAGCATATTCGGGTCCAGCAGGAACAGGAGTGGCATCAGGGGGCCACCCAAAAGTCAACTCTGCAGGGGTTCTAATCTCCCTACCCCAACATGGGCAGGGCTGGTGTGTATGAGGTAGAGTCCTGAATAGCAGAGCGACATGCCATTAAGACCACTGGCAGATGGGTGTCTCAATCGTGCTGATGAGTTGGTGTTAAAATGGACAACTGTTCAGCAAGTGTCCTGTTGAATCGCTCTACGAGCCCGTCGCTTTCAGGGTGGAGTGGGGTGGTGCGGGTCTTGTTGATTCCCAAACGATCACACATGGAAGAGAATACCTTGGGCTTGAAGTTTCTGCCTTGATCACTATGGATACACTGGGGGACCCCAAACCTATTAAACATGCCCTCCACCAAGACATTGGAAACAGTCTCAGCCTCCTGGTTAGGCAGTGCAAAGGCCTCAGGCCATTTCGTAAAGTAATCCATAGCGGTCAAGACAAAGCGATTTCCCTGCTTGGTGCAAGGAAATGGCCCCATGACATCCACCCCCACCCGCTGCATCTGCTCCCCCACCAGAAACTGCTGCAGTTGGGCCCTAGACTTCCCCTGCGGCCCTTTGTGTGCTGTACAAAGATCACGACGCCTGCAGAAGTCCTCTAAATCACACCACAGTCGTCCCCAGTAGAAGGTCTGACGCAGCCGCCGAAGTGTCTTCGTCACCCCAAAATGACCAGACCCGTCAAAGCCATGCATGGCCTTCAACACTGTCTCTTGCATGTCCCCAGGCACCACGACTTGCCATCTCTTTTCTCCTGTCACTGGCACCACCCATGCTCGCTGGAGGACCCCCTCTGTCAGCCGTAGACACTTGAACTTGGCCCACAATCCCTTGGTGAATGGGGAGAGGGCTGCTACCTCCTCCCATGGTGGTCGTTGCTGTGCCTCTACCCAGAGGATCACAGGCTGTAGGTCTGGGTCCCCCCTCTGATTCTCTGCCCATTGAGTGACATCCACCTCCTGTAGCTCCCGACAGACCGGCTCGGGCCCATCGCTACCATCCACTTTCTGGCTAAGCTCCCACTCTCTGGCTTCTCTGCGCTCACAATACCTGCATTCCTGCATACTACATGGACGTCTCGACAGGGCGTCTGCATTACCATGCCATTCCCCTGCACGATGCGTAATGGTGAACTCATAACTCTGCAATTCCTCGAGCCAACGAGCCACCTGGCCCTCTGGTTCCTTGAAAGTCATCAACCACTGCAAGGTCAGAGCTTATGGTGAAGTGCCGACCACACAAGTAGTACTTGAAGTGCCTGATGGCAGAGATTGTGGCCAACAGCTCTCGTCATGTGACACAATACCTCTTTTCAGCTTTGTTTAGCACCTTGCTGAAATATGCTACCACTTTCTTTCCATCTGGCCACACTTGGGACAAAACAGCAACTATTCCATCCCCACTTGCATCTGTATCAAGAACGAAGGGCAGTTGGGGAACGGGAGGTGCCAGAATGGGCACGCACACCAGGGCTTGCTTCAGAGTATCAAAAGCCTTTTGACAGCACTCTGACCAGACAAAGCACTGATCCTTCTGCAGGAGCTTGTATAAGGGAACAGCAATACAAGAAAAACCCCGTACAAACTTCCTGTAATAGGATGCCAGACCCAAGAAGCTTTTTAACTCCTTCTGACTCACCGGGATAGGCCACTCCTGTACGGTTCTGGCTTTGTCTTCCACTGTGCCAATCCCCTCACTGTCAATGCGATGCCCCAAGAAGGTCACCTCTCTGCTTAACAGCCGGCATTCATTGGGATGTAATTTCAGACCCGCCGCTCTGATTTTCTCCAGCACTACCCTCAGGGCTGTGATATCTGAATGGAATGAGCTCCCATGTGCCAGTATGTCTTCCAAAAACACCAGACACTGCTGCTGCGGAATGCCTTCCAGTACCCTCTCCATTAAGCGCTCAAATGTGGCAGGGGCATTACAAAGACCAAAACATAGGACTTTAAATTGCCACAGACCTCTTCCCGTGCAAAAAGCCATCTTGGGTCGAGCTTCTGGCTTCAGAGGCACTTGCCAGTACCCACTTCTCAAGTCCAATGATGAAAACCAGCAAGAGCCAGCCACAAGATCCAAGCATTCGTCCACGCGTGGGAGAGGGTACGAGTCTTTCCTTGTCACTGCATTGAGCCTCCGGTAATCGACACAAAAGCACCACCCCCCCCCCCCCCTTTCTTTGGGACCATGACCACCAGGGATGCCCAGGGGCTCTCAGAAGGCTCTATTATACCCACACGCTGCATCTTTACCAATGCCTGCTCTGCTGCCTCCTGCCGACCTAAGGGCATACATCTGGGCTGATGACATATGGGCATTGCATCCCTGGTGTTGATGTTGTGTTGCACCAGGGAAGTCTGACCCAGGTTCTCTTCATCACAGGAAAAACAGTCTTGGAATTCCACTAACAGCTGCCACAACTGTCCTTGTTGCTGCGTGTCCAGGTCGTTGGAGCTCCTTTGTGTTATCTCCCACAGAGCCTGCATTATTTCTCCCTCTTCCCCCTCTTGTCTAACTGACAGCCATGGTCCCTCAAAAAGTCAAAACCCAAGATACAGCTGTCCTGTATATTAGCTATCCACACCGGATGCTGCATATTCACGCCCCCCACGGTGAGTGTCAACAGCCCCCTCCCTATCATCGAAGCCAGCTCACTGGTCACTGTGCGGAGTTGAACTGCTGTGTCTTCTAGCCGTGTTCCCTCCGGCACCACCTCTGGATGAACCACAGTAACTGTAGACCCTGTGTCTACTAGGGCCGTGCATTCCACTCCCTCAATGCAAATGGGAATATGGCAAATATCTGATATGGCTGCTCTTCCCACCACCACCCCATGTTCTTTAATCCCGTTGTTCATGCTGGGCCTGTCTGCGTGGTCCAATGAGGAGAGGGACATGGGCTTGGGGGTCTGCAGCGTCCCGCCTACTGCGCCCCCTCCTGTTTTCCAAATTCCTAGCCAGCATAGGGAATTCCTTAACCAGATGTCCCAGCTGACCACACCCCCAGCAAAGGCGGGCCTGTGTCTGCTGTGTCCGCCTCCTGGGTGGAGGCAACGCCAATCCACGAATCATCTCCATAATCTCCTCCAGCCACTCAGGTTTTGGTGAAGCCATGTCACCCCCTCCAGCTGCCCTGATGGTGGGGGAGGGGTTCGTTGCTGACCCCCGCATTGCTGCCTCAACCGCCATTTCCCTCTCCAGTGCCCACTCCAAGGTCTCTGCCAAATCATGTGGGCGTGCAAGCTGTGTATGTATGCGCAGCTCCGCTGGGGAAAGAGCTCTGATGAACTGATTACGGGCCAGCTCGCTCTGCAGTAATGGAGGAATATGTGCATAAGCTCGCCTTGCTAAGGATTCAGTATCGTTGGCCAGAACCCGCAGTGGTTCTCCTGGAATTATTTGACGACTGTGTAATTCAGACCGGAGAAGCTCAGGTCGGAAACACTGTCCAAAGTGGCGTCTCAATGCACCGACCAATGCACCATAATCAGCCCTCTCACTAGTATCAAGCAGCAACAGACACAAAAGTGCATCATCTGTCAAGCAAAGAGCAAGTTGAAGGGCTTTCTGTTCCTCTGACCAGGCATATGCATGAGCTAATAGTTCAAATTGGGCATGAAAAGCCTCCCAATCCGATTTGCCGGCGTATTTTGGTGTTTTTATTCCAGCCGGCATATTCAATTCATGGGAGCCGCCATTATTGTTTACCTTTTGTCCCCTCACATCACGCGAGATCGACGCACAGGCGTCTGACGTCATGGCGTTCGGCCTCGGCTGGTAATGGTGGCTCATGACGTTCGGAAGCGGCGGGTAATGACGGCTCACTTTCTCGCCCGCAGCCGCGGTTTCACACGGCTCCTGCTTTACCGAATTTGCCTTGAAATGACTGGAGACCGGCGCGGTGTGCACACCAAACATATTCGCCGACCCAGCTACAGCATAGCCGTCATCTTCCTCCATCTTAATACGAACTGGATTATCCATTCTCACCAGCGGAAGATAGCAGCTGCTTGGCCAATGCACGCTCAAAACGGACTCAAATCAGCGATTGTACCCCCAGCTGTTTTCAATTCTTTTTACTTCTGACACCAGTTGTAGTGTTCTCAGGCAAGGACGAGATGGTTTTAATTACAAAGGGTGTTTATTAGAGGCTGTTGTCGGCCACAGCCCACGCCATACACACCCGACTTATCAGAGAACCGCACTTGAACCAGCAAGGCGCTCTTTCCTTCTCCTCCCTCCCAGGTTCCCCCATCACTCCCCCAAGGAGTGGAGCCTCTTTCCATATTCAACTTGAACAATGAATCACATAAAACAAATAAAGTTCAACCTTAACATTAAATGCATCCTTATTTGTAACAGAACAGCATTTTGAACATGTTACAGTATGAACAAAAAAGCAGAAAATTTGTTCAAATATCTTCTTTGCTGTTCATATATATTTTTTTTTTTGAAGAAAAAAAAAAACAAGAAAGAAAGAAAATTGAGAAGACACAAGGGTGAGTAAATGATTACAGATTTTTCATTTGTGGGTGCTTGACTTTTTTTTGACTTGGTCTAAAGTGCAAAGAGGAAGTCTATAAAAACACTCAGGAGTTGCTACATTCATGTCCACTTTGCAACATTGCCTTTTATGACTGTCCTAATATGGATTTTTCACTTGCCTACAATACAGTCATCAGTGTTTGTGTACATACAAACACTGACATCCCAATGAGCCAAACGTGTGGTTAATCTAAACCATAACGTATCAATGTAACCATGGAAACATAACAAATAACTGACGCTAAATGCCAACAAAAGAAAACCAAACTTCACTAATGACCTATAAATGCTTCTCAGCACAATTTCCTCACCAATACTTTCAGATATGGTGAAACAACATTTTTCCGTTCATGTTGCAATTACTGAGTAAAAGTTGTACAGTTGTGTGCACAACTTTACAACTAGGAAATGATTACAAGAGAGATTGCAGGGTTCAACTCAAACCAGAAGGCACAGGTTTCTCTCACAGGAGTTTCTCTCACTCCCTCTCATCCCAAGTTACACCTGGCCAGGTGATGTGATAACCACATCAAAATGCTGGTGGTCAATAACTGCATGCGTACATACGCAAACACACATTAGTTCCATACCAAAGCACAGTGTCTAATACTGTTCAGGCCCAGGCGAGTATTAGATTGTTATTGTAAATCTAGCATTGACTTGGTTTCTTTGTCATTAGACAGCATTGTACAGACCACTCCTAAAACGGTTTTTGAGTTTTCAGATCTTTTTCTGTATTGTTTTAATCCAGATTCCATCAATGTCATGGACTGTTACTAACCATTTGCTGTCAATCTTTAGCAATTTAAATTGAAAGTAGTGCATAATGTGCTGTTAGAGGATACAAAGCACTGTCAGCCACCAAGTTTTTATTTCTCTCTGTTGAGTAGACAAAGCACCATAAAGTGAAAAAAGTGCACAGGTACAGCTGAAGCATTTAGCTCTGTCAGCTCCCAAAACGTGGAAACAGAGCCTCCAACAATAACCGGAGAGCAGATAAAAGCATACCCTCTTACTGGAAAATAATACCCTATATAGTCCTCTGGCTAATTATACTGCTTTATGAGCAGTCATGGTCATTAGCTGTTATCTATGGGGGTGGGAGAACATGACCTCTTTCAAGTTCATGTCTCCAACCTGCCCTTCAGTTCCAAACCAGCTGGAAAGAATGAGAGGTTTTCTCTCTGTTTCCTCCCTTTGATTCTTTCGCTGTTGCTGTTTTTTGAATGAGTGGACTTTTCCTTATTTTCTGCTAATTATAGTTCATCCGTGTATTGACTTTTTTGGTTCAAATATTTCCACTTTTTAACTTTGTATTTCTGTGTGTGTACACTACCATTTTTTTGAAAGAAATTAATACATTTATTCAGTAGGGATGTATTAAGTTGATCATAACTGACAGTAAAGACAGTTATGTTACAAAAGTTTTCTATTTCATTTAAATGCTGTTCTTTTTAACTGTCTGTTCATCATAGAATCCTGAAAAAAATGATCATAGTTTCCACAGAAATATTTATTTAAATAATAAATATTATTTTAATATTACTGTTCTCTTTCAAGGGAACTCACACTGCGTCGATTGACGCTGTGGGAACACTCTGCATGATAGCGTTGTGAAACGCGTGTGAAATCATCCAATGGTGTGACAAGCGAGTGACGTCACAAACCAGGAAACTGTAAAGCATGCCCAAACAGTCTTCAGTAAGCTCTATATGTGAAATTGTGTGTCTTAATTGGTGTTGTCTGTCTACCATCTATCTATCTATATATATATAGATGGTAGACAGATAACACACATATATATATATGTATGTGTGTGTGTTCATCCCTGCCCATGCTACATCACGGGTGGGGATACACACAATCTTTGTGCTGCTTGTTTGGGAACGGAGCATGCACAGTCAGTACTCGAGGGCACTGGTGGTGAACAGCTTCCACTACGGACGCTCTGCTCCCGCCTGGCGCTCTTTGCGGCGGGCGCTCAGGCTTGTGTTTCCCAGGGTGTGGGTCCAGCTCCTGCCGAGGCAATCTAAATCATGGGGACCGCAGATGGATCTATCAGAGGGGTTAGATATGGGCCTGGCCTTATTTCAGCCCTCACCTGATAGATCCAGTGCCTTTTATCAGTGTTCGGAAGCACGCTTTGCGGTTCCTTCTGCACTGGGTGAGGCACTGGTGCTTTAAGTATCTAGCTCTGATGAGTTGGAAATTGAAAGCATCGAGGCAGGAGAGGTTTAGGACTTGCCACCTCACTCTCCAACTGATGAGGAGCTGGTGAAGGTTGTGACTCGTGCTGTTGCCAGATTAAACATCGACTAGCCAGTTGAGAAGCAGGACGTCTGTCCCAAAAGCAAACTGGACAAATGTGCCATGCCCTCGCGAGCTCAACCTCCCCGTCGGGTCCTGCCGTTTTTTCCGGATCTCAACACTAAGTGCAGTGGTCGTCAGCTGGACCCAGTTAACTGCCCTTTTGGTACAGTGCTGGAGTTCCTGCAAGAGTGATTCACTGCAGGGTTATCCCCGTTAACTTTAAAGGTCTATGTGGCAGCCATAGCTGCCTACCACATTCCTTTGGGTGGTATGTCTTTAGGAGAGACCCTTTGGTAACAAGTTTACTCTGTTGCACTTTTAGGCTGAGGCCTGCAGGACGCACTAGAGTACCAGCATGGGATCTGGCCGTGGTGCTCCAGGGCCTATCCCTGGCTCCCTCCCTTTGTTCCTATTGAATAATTTCCAGTCAAGTTTCTGACTCTCAAGATGTTGTTCCTCCTAGCTATCACTTCTCTTAAAAGTATAGGTGATTTGCAAGCTCTGTCTGTTGCCCCTTCGTGCTTGGACTTTGTGCTCGGAATGGTAAAGTCATTCCTTCACCCTAGGCCAGGTTACATCCCTAAGGTCTCCACTAATGTGGCAATATCTATTGTACTGCAGACCTTCTGTCCACCTCCATTCCAGGATTCAGAATTCAGACCAGAAAATAAATAATCTGCTGTGTCCAATTTGGGCATTAGATGCCTAAGTCCACAAAGCTGCCCTGTGGCGTAAATCTGAACAACTCTTCATCTATCTTGGATCTCCTAGCAAAGGGTCCCCAGCATCTAAACAGAGGATGGGCAAGTGGATAGTCGAGGCTATCTCTCTTGCTTATGAGTCGGTCGGACTGTCTTCCCCTATGGCAGTCCGAGTCCACTCCACTAGGAGTATGGCTGCCTCTAAGGCTCTCTTGTCAGGAGTTTCACTTCAAGATGTTTGTGATGCGGCAGGCTGGTCCTCACCGCACACATTCGTGAGGTTCAGATTCACAGCGCGAGTTCCAGCACTCAGGCCACAGTGATCCCAAAGGACAAAACAGAGGAGCTGACTGTAGTGGATATGACTGAAGTAGAACCGACGATCTCCACCAAGACTTCAATGACTTGAAGTTAAAAGGGAATTGTCACAGGCCGGGGCGGCAACCAGACCTTAAACGCCGCCCCTTTCAAAGTGTACCACCCTGAGGAGCCTAACCAGAGAACACCACAGACAGGACAACGTTATAAATTACAAAGTTGTGTTGCTTTATTAGATTAAAATGGTTTCTCAGAACAAGGCATCAATTAATCGATCTCTTCTTTGTCTTCCAAGGTCCCAAGGATATAGCGGCTGCAGGAAGCAGGGCTCTCGCTGGCGTAGACAATGGTAATGTACCCCACCACGGATCCTCCGGACAAACAGTGAACAGCACTCAGATAAGAACTTCACAAAGGACCCTCAGGGCAGACGGCAAGTAGCCCTCAGGTAAGGAATTTCCCAGTGAATCTGCAGGACAGACGGTAAGCAGCACTCGAGTAAGGGACTCCATGACGGATCTTCAGGACAGACAGTGAACCGCACTCACTTCACAACGAATCCTCAGGACAGATTGCAATGACGGAGAAGTGGGAGGCTCTCTTTAACATGAGCAGTGATAAAGAACTCCACAGCAAATCCTCAGGATAGACGGTGAGTAGCACTCAGGTAGGGAACTTCTCAGTGAATCTGCAGGACAGACGGTAAGCAGCACTAGGGTGGGGGACTCCACAGCGGATCTTCAGGACAGACAGTGAACCGCACTCAGGTGAGAACTTCACTATGAATCTGCAGGACAGAGGGTGGACAGCACTCAGGTAAGACTTCACAACTAATCCTCAGGACAGACGGTAAACAGCACTAGAGTGGGGGACTCCACAGCAGATCTTCAGGACAGACAGTGAACAGCACTCAGATGAGAACTTCACAACGAATCTGCAGAACAGACGGTAAGCAGCACTCGAGTAAGGGACTCCACGACGGATCTTCAGGACAGACAGTGAACCGCACTCAGGTGAGAACTTCACAACGAATCCTCAGGACAGATTGCAATGACGGAGAAGTGGGAGGCTCTCTTTAACATGAGCAGTGATAAAGAACTCCACAGCAAATCCTCAGGATAGACGGTGAGTAGCACTCAGGTAGGGAACTTCTCAGTGAATCTGCAGGACAGACGGTAAGCAGCACTAGGGTGGGGGACTCCACAGCGGATCTTCAGGACAGACAGTGAACCGCACTCAGGTGAGAACTTCACAACGAATCTGCAGGACAGAGGGTGGACAGCACTCAGGTAAGACTTCACAACTAATCCTCAGGACAGACGGTAAACAGCACTAGAGTGGGGGACTCCACAGCGGATCTTCAGGACAGACAGTGAACAGCACTCAGATGAGAACTTCACAACGAATCTGCAGAACAGACGGTAAGCAGCACTCAAGTAAGGGACTCCACGACGGATCTTCAGGACAGACAGTGAACAGCACTCAGATGAGAACTTCACAACGAATCTGCAGAACAGACGGTGGGCAGCACTCAGATAAGACTTCACACCTAATCCTCAGGATAGACGGTGAGTAGTACTCGGTAAGGAACTCCCCAGTGAATTGGCAGGACAGACAGTAAGCAGTACTCAGATAGAAACTCCTCTTCGAGTCAGACAGTGATCAACATGCAGATAAGAGGCCCTCTTCAGAACAGGCAAAGTGCAGCACTCGGGTGAGACATCCTCTTCGAATCACATCAGCACATTGGAGAGATAGATAGCTCTTTTCTGCCTAATACCCACTCCACATATAACAGCGAATACAGCCCAGCGTTCCACGGGGGTAGCAAGTCAACTGGTCGAAGTCATGGTTAAAGACAGAACTGTTCTTCCCACACTCGTGTATTCAGAAAAAGACACTCAAGACTTCAAACGTGCTTATATCACCATAAACACTGCAATTCTCACACTCACAATGAATTAAGCCCTTTACTCCAATATTCGTCCAGATTCTTCCACTCCCATGGAACTATAACTTAAGGGCAGCGTGGGAGATAAATATCAGCAGAAGCAACGAGCCTCGAGAAATCACAACAACACTGGATTTAACTTTCAAGCTGAGACACACAGGTAATATCAGAGGGCTTTAGAGATCATCATAAGCGTGATTTGAGGTACTTAACTGTCCCAGGAATGATCGATGCACATTAATTCTTCAGTCCATGAATGTTCTCCTTCATAAAATCCGCCAAGACTGCAGTCATCTGTCCTGTTCCCCCTCCGTCTCGGCCACTTCTTTCCCTTTCTCCGTTTTTCCTTCTTCACACCAAATGCCTTATTATATCCATTATTGAGACACATGTTCCAATCACCGATCGCCTCCCTCACCTCTCGCAGCTGACACTAGTTTCTTCCTTTATTACCCCGCGATCGGCCATCACATGTAAAACCGGAACCGGCCCGGTGTACCACCGGAAATGCTCCGACGGGGAAACACCCTCCTCAAAGAAAGGTTCCGCCATGCCTTTTCGTCACTCCGTGACAGAATGCCTCGGTTACAACTGTAACCATGGTTCCCTTAAGAGGGAATAAGATGCTGTGTCACCCTGCCATACTTCCAGCGTGCCAGTCAGCAACTTACTTAACCCTATTAGAAGCTAGTGTTGCACTGTTTGGGCATGCTTTATACAGTAGTTTCCTGGTTTGTGACATCACCCCCCTCTCACGTCTTGTCACACCATTGGACTGATTTCACACGTGCATTATGGCGCAATCACGCAGAGCATTCCCACAGCGTCAATCAATGCAGCGTCTCATTCCCTCTTCAGGAAACCATTAAAAAACGTACTAACCCCAAATGTTTGAACAGCAGTGTACATTATAATATAATATACATAGTATAATACAATATCATTAATTTTTTTTTGTATTTTATTTTTATGTTATAGATTTAATCATTATATGATTTTTTTTCTATATATATTTAAACCAATCTGTATTAAAATCTGTAATAATAGCCTATACAGTTGGGTCCAAAATATCTGAGACCACAAGAGAAAATGCTCCTATTTTTTTCATTACATTTTAAATGATAAGAAAATTTAATATGCAGTAACAAAATTAAAAAATAGCAGCATTTTCACTATTGGTCTTAGACTTTTGAAAATTGAAGCTGAAATTTTTAGTGTTTTGACTTTTTAGTGTATGACTTTTTTGATGAGAATGTTACATTTCTGAAAGGACACTGTAAAGTGTGGAATGACTGCAAGAATAAAACCATCAGCATTCCATTGGCCATACCGTTGGCTATCTTGTACGGAAATGCTGATGAGTGTCTCTCATCAGCTGTTAACAGAGAAACAACTTTTCCTTGAAGCTGCAAACAGTAATAATGCTGCTGGGCACAGGTGTGCAAAAAAACTCCCTGACAGGGGGAATTAAAACTGTGGTTTCTCTCACAAGTGTCTGATGACATGAGACCTGGAGTGGCGTCTGTGATTGAGCTCAGTGTATATGATGTAATGAGAGATGGAATGCTCTATACTGCATTTATGTGTGAATAGAAAAAGCATCTTGATTGGAATGGCCAATATAAATCATGATATAAATGGGTGATGTATGCCCTATAAGTGCTTTTTAGTAAGAATAATCATCTCTATATTATGTTTTTTTTTTCTTCGGGAACTTGCTTTAAAAATCCAGTGTTTTAATATACCAGAAGTATTTATTTTACATATCTAATGTTTCACAGCACTGTATGTATCTGTGTGGTCTACTGGAAAACATTTATCTTTGAAAAATGTTGTGAATGTGCTGATTCATTTTAAAGTAGACCATCAAGAGAGATGTCAGTGAATTTATGCACTTTGCCATTGACTGAAACAAAAAGAGGGAGTGGTAATAGAGAGAGATAGTATTAGAATATCCAAACAACTCAATCTCAATAATAATCTGACTACTATGTTTTATAGTATATTTGTTTCTCTGTTAAATGGATTGTTCTTCCAAAAATGAAAATTCTGTCATTAATTACTCACCTTCATGTCGTTCATGTCAAACCCGTAAGACTTTCTTTTATCTTCGGAACACAAATGAAAATATTTTTGATGAAATCTGAGAGCTTTCTGTCCTTCCATTGTCAGCTACGCAACTGACACTTTTTGACGCTTCAAAAAGTTTATAAAGAAATCGTAAAACTAATCCATATGAATCGCTTTGTATGATGAGCATTGCATTTAGGCTTTTTTTAATTCACATATAAACATTCATTTACTCACACATCAGTTGTGGTAAACGGAAGCTCAAGCATGTTCACTTGACGTGCGGGAACCAATGAGGTTCATTCTCGTGTGTTTTACGCAGCACATTTGAGCTTCTGCAAGAGGTTTGTTCATATGTGCCGAAGACAAACAAAAGTCTTATGTGTTTGGAATGATATGATGGTGAGTGATTAATTAATTAATTAATCAATTAAGTAATTAATTATTGGGTGAACTATCCCTTTAATCTTATGGTATACAGATCATATCTCAGTCCACAAAACATGGACAGTGTAACTGACATTAGAAAGTTCTCACATTTCCACTAACCTTTAGCTCTTGTATTGTTGCTGTTGTTTTCATTGAGAGCATCATCTAAGGATTCCATTGAAGTCTTGGTGGAGATCGTAGGTTCTACATCAGATATATCCACTACAGTCATCTCCTCTGTTTTGTCCTTAGGGATCACTTTGGCCTGACTGCTGGACAAATTCTGTTGGTTTTCTTGTTTAACATCAACCGATTCTGTAGGGAAAATGTATTTGAATTTGTTTTTGGCAATGATTCTTATAATGGTTCTCAATTATTTCTAAAAGAATGATGTGTCACACAATCAAGTTTAAAGTACATAATTTTTACATCAAACAAAACACTTCTTTTTTCACCGGGTCACAAATTAAGGCCCCTGTAAACTTAAATCAAAATCAAAGAACAAACTGGTGGGACATCATTTTGAACAAAATCCGGTTCTTTTTGGGAGTTTGAAACCGCTTTCCAAAGCTAACTTTCTGGTAAAGTTTGTTCAGGCGGTAAAGACCTTCAAACTACCATTGGTCTGTTGCGATTTTGTACGTAATAGATAGGCAAGCTCTGATGCTCCACCATCTTTGACGTGGAAATCAGTTTGTCGAGGTCAGATGCAAGTAAAAACATGAACATTAAAGAATTACAGATTACATAGAATTTCAAACATTGAAGTTGTATTTCTAAATGACAGTGACTGTCTTCTCTCTTGTCATTTTTGTTGTTTATATTATTAACAAGAGGAAAGCACACAGCACATATTTACATATTCATCTAAACGCCGCTCTCAGCAGCATGGATGGTGTCAGGATGTTCGCTAACAGTATACTTCTGAAACAATATTTTGAACTTCATTTTACCCCTAAGCAAAGAACAAAAAAGTTGTAAAACTTCTCTGTGAATATATTGGGACCTTTAATTCATAATTGTAAGAAATAGTCATAGTCACGTACAAGTGCCTGAAGATCAGTTCAGGTAAAGAGCAAAATTAATATTCACAAAATTCTGTTCACACCAACTAAATGAAAACCAAATTCACAGTATAATAGGGGCATCTGATCATCAAACAAATTTACTCTGATACCTTTCAAGTGTGAATAGAATTAAAACACTAAAACATATTTAAGCTGTACTATTGGATACTTGTTTCCCAACAACTCTTACTACTCTAAAAACACAACTGCACACGAAACACCTGGGTTTCTGGCCTTAGTGGTCTCAAACCTTTTGTCTTCCTATCATTTTCAGTGCAGTAAATCTTGAAAATTAGCAGTGTGAGAAATGAGCAGGTGGTAGAAACAGCCTTATGACTGGAAAGTCAGCATTTACTAGATGAAGGGGCATCGTAAAACCATTATCAGCTATGTCATTTCAATGCACACTTCTGTTATATTTTTTACTCCATGGTCATTTTCTATCCCTCTCTCATTGTTTCTGACTCTCTCTCACTGTGTGGTTGATTTAGACCTGGAGGTGGTTTAGTTAATAAAGCCGCTAAAGCCAGGAAATGGATTGAGACCCATTAGTTCCTAAAGTGGAGCCTGTGGAGCTTGTCAATGACAGGCAGCGGTATTTGGTGGGAAAAAAACCATCCTTTGATTACATGGAGCTTGAAGAGAAACCGAGACTATAGGAAGTATTGCTGTGTTGTTAAGCAATTCCAATTGCTTGCTGGCAAACAACCCCATTACCCTCTTTTGTTAGTCGTGCTTGTTACTTTTATTTTGTCATTTTGTCTAACATTTTACAAGGTGTTCACAGCCTAATCCATAAACGCAAGTACAGGTGATATTGTAATTGGCCTCAAATTAATCAAATTAATAAAGGGGTAGGTACTTTCATTGAATGGAGAAGAAACAAGGAGCCTGCGTTTGTATTAAATGTACTAATATAAATTCACAGAGCAGTTTTTTATTTTATTCATGGAATATTAAATAAATAAATGTTTTTAATAAAATATATTTTAAAAAAGCATACCATGTTGGGTCACTTTGAACGCCTATACATTCAAGGAATGATCATGTGTATTTCTGCTGCTGAAAGAATGATAATGCCGTTATTAGGGGAACTTCTAAGGTTCCTCAAACTGCTAGACTGCTAGGCAAATAATGTAATTTCCTGTTGCAAAAGTTGTTAGGGTATAACGCAGCTGTCATTATTTCCAGTAAACTACAGTCACCTTTACTCTTCATTTTTCAATAGATTGTTGGGGAAAGAGCTCTCTCCAAAATCTAAACACATGCACATTAACAAATTAAAACAAAAAATGTTACCAAACCGAAATATGTAAAAGGAATTAACCACCTGTAATTTTAACCACCTGTATTACAGTACTTTTCATTACCTATTTTGATTAACTGAATGAACACGACAGTAGATTAATAAAAAAGCACTACGAGCCCACATATCTAAGCCACATCTTCCTTATATTCCTATGAGCAAACCCAGACAACCAAAGTCATCTTTATTTCTGTTATGGGTCTTCCAGATGGTATGGATCAGACACAAAGACCAGTTGCCTCTGGTCAAAAGTGGTCATTTTCTAACTGCTGTAGGCATTGAAACATGTCCAAGCAGGCTCACTTCAAATAATGGTTGCTGGTAGAGACTAGAATATCATTCAAGATAAATAAGTTTTGTTCAGAGCTGGAACTCTCACATCTCTTTGCTCTTTCAATTTTGTTTTGTTTATTGTATGTCAGAATTGTGCACAGAGATTCTTACAAAGCAGTGCAACCGCTGAAGTTAAAGGTTATTGGATATTGCAAGGGTTTAATCCTTTTGACGTTCATGGATTTTACATGAAGGGAGTACATTTAAGAAGCTGGATCTATGGCCCTAAATTTGACAATGCCACTTTTGTTCCACCACTGTTTTGTCATTGGTGTAAAATGTAGTCTTTCCTGAGAAGAGAGTATAGCAGATCTTTACTCTTGTCTTAGAAGTCCATCCAGTGGAGCTCTCTGTTATTGCAACGAGTTGGACAAATTCTTGTTCTTCTTCAGGTTTCTAGTCACCGGTTTTACTAAAGGAACTTCGGGGATTATGGACAAAACCATTTTTTGCTGTAGTTTAAAGCATATCAGGCGTGCATTTTGGAGTTTAGTACAGTAGTTCAGATAGTTTAGGAACTTTCAGTACATTTGGGGTTGGTAAGACGCATGATCCTTCAGAAATCATTCTAATATGGTAATATGGGGCTCAAGAAACATTTCTTATTATTATCAATGTTGAAAACAGTAGTGCTGCTTAAAATTTGTGTGGAAACCATGATATTTATATTTTTCAGGATTATTTGATGAATAGAACATTTATTTGAACATTTTATTCATCCTTACTGAATAAAAGTACTACTTTCTTTAAAAAAAATGACTGACCCCAAACTTTAGAATGATAGTATTTATATAATTAAATTTGATTTATTAATTTAATAACAACGATTCACTTTTGCAGTGTACTTCAGTACTCTCTCTCTCACACACACACACACACACACACACACACGCACGCACGCACACACACACACACACACACACACCACACACACACACTTGTTTCAATACTGATTTCCTTGTTTTTCCCTCAAGATTACCAGACAGTATTTGACAGAAATCAGTTGCCTATCTCATACCTTTCCCTCCCTCAGGATTTTCTGCTTCCTTCACAGGTTCAAGGTTCTTTAATGGCTCAGTGGACTCGACAGGAGTAAATGTTTGCATATCTTTGGGAACAGTTAGAGCACAAGGTCAGTATAGTAAGAGAAATCCCTGTGATAGTGAGTTAGGAATATCTGGTACCTTTGACTGATGTGGTGTCAAACACTTCTACATCCACTGTGCTGAGTGGGATCTGAGCATCTTCCTGTTTGGGATGCAAGTCCACGGAGTACTTCTGCATTAGACAAACATGATTAGTATGTAGTTCATATATCCAATGTAATAATTATAAAATATCAAATGCACAAGGAACCATAAATTAATGCTATTAAATGCTATTATTGGTTTCCTCCAATTAATAAAAAAATAAATAAAAAAAATCTCTTACCCTGGACTTCTTTTGAAGGCAACAATAAACTACTACCCCAGATATGCATACAACAACAATAATCAGGATAATTATGTAAGCTGTTGAAAAACAAAAGCAGTAAGAATAATCAAGAAAAAATATATATATATTTTTTTTTTACGCCAATTAAAAATAAACAAAGCTGAAATAAAACATAAATAAACAAACACTGACAATAAATAGAAAAAATCACTCACTTGCTCCATGGCTTTTGACAGGTTCTTGTGCTCGAGTTACTGTAATAATAATAATACAAATAAGGTGAATAGGTGAATTGCAAGTTTATGCTCTAATTGTGGTGGTAAACAAAGGATTAATTAACTGTTATTCAGCAGACTTTTGTTCCTATAGTATGTTGCTTGTTTTAGATAGTTGATATAAATCATTTGTTTTTACCAGTGATGACAGTTTTATAACTTTGCTAATCCACACGCTTCCTTCCTGTGTAAGAATGACTCTGACTCAGGTTACAGTTGGATATTAAAACAGAATTCTCACATTGCTCGTTTGTGCAAAATAAAACCTGTGATCATTGCTTGCATTTCACAGTATTTTCTCTCTTACTGGTTGTTTTGCTGGTTGTGCTTTTAATCTCTTTTGTGCTGGATTGTGGAACGTTCTCTAGAGGATCGTCTGTGGTGTCATTGTTGGTCTGTGGATCTTCTGAAGGATGAGGAGTAGGAAAATCTATTGGCCAAAAAGAAGGGGAAAAAGATACTCAAATGTGACCTTATTTTAGTTAGATGTTCTCATTTATGTATCAATGCAACAAGCAGCATTACAGGTTTCCTACCAATCCTACCATGTTGCTACAGTACATTAGGTGTGTAGACACATGAATAAAATAAAATCAAGCAAAATGAAGAAAACTACCTGATTTGTAATCTGACATATTCACATCCGTAGTGCTTGACAGTATGACAGTGGAGTTTGGAGGGAATGATGTGGTCAAGTTGTTCAGAATGTTCACTGAGGTTTCATTTAATATGGTGGTGTTGCCGGTAGACATTGAAACTAGAGCAGTGTTGGTTTCTGTGCTGGTTATCATGGTTGTGGCCTCATTTTCAACAGCAAGAACAAGTAAGGCACCTGCATTGTACCAGAGAAAGGTCAGGTCATGAGGAACAGAACTATTTCATTTACACATTATAGAATCTATAGATTACAACTACATATGCAATTGTAGCTGAATGAACAATTCATTCAGCTTGAGCAAAAACAAAGCATTTGCTACCCTTTACCCAACAAGAAATAGAAAATAGGCTGTCAATTAGATTACTAAATTTAATTTAGTAATTATCCTCCTTGTTTTCAATGAGCTCTTTCCTCAAATTTAGCAGTTACACACAATTTTTCAAAAATATAAAACATACCAATGATGAGATGAAGTGATGCGGAGCACATTTTCAGAGAAGGTAGAATCTAGTCAAGTGAGTGTTCCTTCCTCAGGACTGCAAGTGATCAGTCTGAAACCGCGTAACTTCCACTTATATGACCAGCACAGGATGCAGCAAACAGTTGCCTAAAACAGACACATAAGGAACTTGTGCACTTTTGTAAGGTCCCATTTGCTACATTTACATTATTCATCTAATTTAAATACATAGGTACTGTATTCTGTGCTTTGTAAGCTTTGATGTTATTATCTATGCAGTAAAGCGAAAAGGAAATACAGCTGTATAGGAACATGTGGTGCACTGGTTAAGCGAGTGCATCTGTAATTCCTCTCAGAAGTAATTTTATCATAGATGTTTCTCTTTCTAAATTTAACAGCAGTAATTTCAATAATACAATTATATGGGGTGTCCCATATATCCTTCAAACCACTATGTTTTACTCATATTGTTCTCATCGATTTTTAACTACTACTTCAAAGGGCTTCATACAATTCACACCAAACTTTCTCAGCATGATGCCAATATATTGAAGATACTAAATTTCGAACGGGTACTGGATGTCTTGAATGGTTTCTCTCTCTCTCTCTCTCTCTCTCTCTCTCTCTCTCTCTCTCTCTCTCTCTCTCTCTCTCTCTCTCTGTGTGTGTGTGCAAGTATATTTTATACTTTTGATAGTTAAGAGTTTAACCCATTCATTGCTGTGTGCTGTGGCTGCATTAATGGATAAGAAATATCTTAGGCCTTCTTTTTTTCTGTCAATTTGAATAAAAAAATAAAGGCATAGATCCAGTTCATTTAGTGCACTGACAGCATAGTTTTATATAATTAGTTTAATAATTAAGTTAATAAAAATATAAAAAGAACTGAAGATAAATACTTCTGTTTATTAAGGTTTATATATACTGCCCTACTAAGGCAAAAGACCTTAACTCACCAGAGTGTGAAACTGAGAAAAATGACTTTAAAGTTATCTTAATGTCCTGACAATTGAGTTATAGGTATAATATTGTAATTTTCACATTTTGTAGTGTATACCTGTATTAACCTATCTACAAAAAAAAATTTGAACTCAAATTTGACCCTTTTCGGAAGTTACTGTATTCTGCCTTAGCATTGCCCACAAAATGACAATCGGTCATACCAAGGCAAAATAGCACAATGTTATGATAACACTTAAAATGTAATCAATATTATATTGGACTCACTATGATAAAAATGGCTTCACATGTATAAACAAGAAGTTGAAGTAGTGAGAATAGTTGGAATGTCCTGTCTGAACAAAATGACGGAGTATGTTCTCTTATGAGAGTATCTCTCGTACTGCGTAATATCTTACGCTATGGGGAAAACCTCTTTTCCACGAGATATTGAAGGCAAAAATTATCCTTAATTTTGAATTAATGTAAAACGCTGTGCGGCAGCATGCAGACATAGGCAAGACAGCTTGCGTGCCTATTGGCTGACCTGCGGCAACAGCAGCAGCCTATCGAGAGTGGCCCTGCGTGACGCCATATCCAATGGGAGCGATTCGCGCCCATTTCGTCACGTCCCGCCAGAAAGGGCGTGGCCTCATCCTATAAATATGCTCGACAGGCTGATACAAACTGATTTTCATCTCTTCAGCGAAGCTCACGCATCGCTGGATCCAGAGTGAGAAGTCGCGCCGTTGACACAAGCCTTCTGCGGGACGAGCCCTTGAACCTGAAGTCGCTGGCCTTCACCTCGCCGCCTTCAGTCGCCGTACCTGCTACGCTTTCTGGCGTCAATATCCTTTTACTCTGCTGAGAGTGTGTGTTCGCCGTCGCGACTCACACTCTCTCTCTCTCTTTATCTAAAAGAGCAGCGTCTTTTTTAAGATGCTTCGTTCCTGTGGCTCGTGCCGAGCCGCACTCAGCGACGGGGACCGCCATTTCTTCTGCGTTTCCCGCCTGGGTAAGGATCATGCAGCTCTCGCGCTCGCCGACGGCGGCTGCCATCATTGCGAGCTATTGCCATGGTGACTCTGAGGACTCGCCTGGCATTTTTTCTCCGAGTCTGCACTCCCGCCCGCTGTAGTGCCGCGCCGTAAAGCGCCGTACTCAGCGGGTCCCCGAGCCTTCTCCAGCCCGTGAAAGCTCGCCGGTTCGCCCGCCAGCTTCACCGGCTTCAATCGAGTCGCTCACTGACGGACAACGGCCGCCGCGCGCCGCCGCCTCCGCCATTATGACGACGAGATAGCTGCATCTGTAGAGAAGGCCAGCTGCTCTATCCTGGCGTCGGACAGTGAGGATTGGGCGAGCTCTGTGGACCTCCCCACTTCTGCCCGCGAGTCGTCAGGGAAACGGGCCAGCATCAAAACCGCGGCTAGCTTTCTTTACGTTATAAGAAAGCTACCCCGCCCCCGCCCCCCGTGGGCGTGCGTCACCGGCGAAATGAGGAAAGAGTGTGTTTTAGTCCCGCCGAGGCCGGACCAATCTCCATTTCTCAAACATTTCTCAGCTCCTCTTAGTTTGAGCGGCTGAAAATGTCAATATTGCAGCAATGAGCCTGTTGTATAACACGCACACCTGCAAACAAACGCCGACACACACAAAACTGTGATGACGCTCTCTTATCTGCTCGACGCCCCCGTGGGCGTGCGTCACCGGCGAAATGAGGAAAGAGTGTGTTTTAGTTCCGCCGAGGCCGGACCAATCTCCATTTCTCAAACATTTCTCAGCTCCTCTTAGTTTGAGCGGCTGAAAATGTCAATATTGCAGCAATGAGCCTGTTGTATAACACGCACGCCTGCAAACAAACGCCAACACACACAAAACTGTGATGACGCTCTCTTATCTGCTCGAGCTAATTTAAGCTTTTGTCGTTTCCCCCTGTGGCTCAGTGGCGAAACCCAAAGCCTTCGCACGGGAGACCTGTGTTCGATCCCAGCTCTCGCAGCAGATAAAATTTAGTCTCGCTACGGCCAGACTTACACCGAAACTTTTCGCTCGTTCAGTTCCAAGAAAATGCGACTGTTCCAGTGTATTTTGCAGTAAACAAGCCGGTACCATGGCCCGCTTGCCTGCACACAAATGCCGTTTCCACGGCGACCCAGAAAAATCATGTAAGCAGTGTATTTTCTGGTATTCCGGCCACAGCCGATGGTGTTATGAGTGTAATAAAAATGCCCACAGCCCAGTGTTCATTTCTACACACAAACACAGCCCGCCACAGTGCAGGGCTCGCACAAATGAGATCGACTCATGTCAATTGTGCATTAAATGTAGTGAATGTGCCCACAACCCAGTGCCCACAAACACTACACACTGCATGTGCCACGTTTTCTGTAAAACGAAACCAACACACATACAGTCAGCTAAGGCCCACGGTGTTTAAGTCTCGCCGCGGCCAGACTCCACCGAAACTTCTCGCTCGTTCAGTTCCAAACAATGTGACTGTTCCAGTGTATTTCGCAGTAAACAAGCCGGTACCACAGCCCGCTTGCCTGCACACAAACGCCATTTTTACGGCGACCCAGATAAATCCCAAAAAGAGTGTATTTTCTGGTATTCCGGCCACGGCCGATGGTGTTATGAGTGTTGTAAGAATGCCCACGTCTCAGTGCCCATTCCCACACACAGACACAGCCCGCCACAGTTCAGGGCTAGCACAAATAAAATCGACTCATGTCGATTGTGCAAAAAAATGTAGTGAATGTGCCCACGACACAGTGCCCACAAACACTACACGATGCGTGTCCCACGGTTTCTGTAAAAACGAAACCAACACACATTCAGTCAGCACAAGCCGACGGTGTTCTCAGTGCAGTGAGTGTGCCCGCTGTCCCGCGCCCACATTCCCTCACAGACACGCTCAACCCCACGGGGTTTGTCCCGCTCGCTCTCTCTCCACAATCTGTCATAGAGAAGCTGAGCGCGGCCAGGCTGCCCGCTGTGATCAGCGCGCCCCCCGCCTCGTACACTGCAAACACAGTGTTTATTTCTCAGCACACCGGAGCTCTCCGGCCGCCGTTATGCCGCGGCCAGAGCCCAGATTTCATTCTACCTCTAGCTATTCACGCAGATGCGTGGGCAAAGCTTCCCGGGGTATCAGAATGGGTGCTGAACACTATAAAAGAGGCTATTCGCTGCAGTTCGCTCGACGTCCCCGCTGTTACACGGCGCGAGTCGAAACGACGGTAAAAAACGAAGTATCTCACCTACTTCGAGCCGAGAGCGAAACTACTGAGCAAAGGGGCCATAGAACCTTTATCTCAGGCTCAGAGCGAAGGGGGTCTATACAGCAGATATTTTCTGGTACCGAAAAAAGACGGGGGTCTCAGACCCATTCTAGATCTGCGACAGCTGAACAAAGCGCTTGCGAAGCGCCAGTTCAGAATGCTTACAACCAGGAAAATCCTCGCGCAAGTTCGCCAGGAGGACTGGTTTATGTCAATAGATCTGAAAGACGCCTATTTCCAAATACAAATAGCGTCACGTCACAGGCAATTCTTGAGATTCGCCTTCGAGGGCAGGCATCCAATACACAGTCCTGCCGTTCGGCCTGTCCCTGGCACCCCGTACATTTACGAAGTGCATGGACGCGGCTCTCGCACCCCTGAGACTTCGGGGCATGTGAGTTTTGAACTACTTGGACGATTGGCTGATTCTAGCTCGGTCACACTCAGAGCTCATAGAACACAGGACCACATTACTCGAGCATCTCGAGAATCTGGGTCTCACAGTCAATTGGGCGAAGAGTTCGCTGTCTCCCAGTCAGAAAATTTCCTTTCTGGGAACAGTACTGGACTCGCTGTCCATGACAGCACGTCTGTCGCCGGAGCGGGGACTGGACATTCAGCGCGCCGCGAAATCCTTCTGCCGCGGCTCTATAGTCCCGCTCAAAAGGTTTCAGAAAATGCTGGGCCTCATGGCCTCAGCAGCTTCAGTACTCCAGCTGGGTCTGCTTCGCATGCGCCCACTGCAGCTGTGGCTGAGAGCGCGAGTTCCGCCCCGGGCATGGACCTCTGGTCTGTTTCGCCTCAGGGTCGACCTAAAATGCGTCTCAGCTCTGGAACCTTGGAAAATAGCCGACTGGTATCAGTCAGGCGTGAGTCTGGGGACTCTCTCGAGTGTGAAGGTGGTGTCCACGGATGCCTCCACCTCGGGATGGGGAGCGCTGCTCGAGGGCAGACCGTTCTTTGGCCAGTGGTCAGAACGGGAGAAGCTTCTACACATAAACTGTCTGGAAATGTTGGCAGTCGACAACGCGCTACGGCGCTTCTGTCCCCAGATAAAAGGCCACCACGTCTTGGTCCGGTCGGACAACATGTCAGTGGTGGCATACATAAATCGCCAGGGCGGCATCAGGTCCCGAAACCTTTACAGGCTGACGGAACGCCTCCTGGTCTGGGCTCAGCACAACCTGCTTTCACTGAAAGCAGCGCATGTGCCTGGTCACCTGAATCTGGGACCAGACAGTCTGTCCAGAAACAATGTCCCAGCAGGGAATGGTCGCTGCACCCGCAGACGATCCAACTGCTGTGGGAGACATTCGGCAGAGCGCAAGTGGACCTGTTCGCGTCCCAAGAGAACGCTCACTGTCCGAACTTTTTCTCCAAGAGCAGGGATGCGCTGGCCCACGTATGGCCCCGCTGCCCCCTCTATGCTTTTCCCCCGTCTCGCTCCTGCCTCAGTGCTGGAACGAATCAGGGAAAACGGATGCCCAGTGCTGCTCGTGGCTCCGCTCTGGACGAACCAGATTGGGTTCCCAGTCCTAGTGCGGCTGACCAGCACTGCCCCGTGGCCTATACCGTTGAGGAGAGACCTCCTCTCTCAGGCAAAGGGCTCGATTTGGCATCCTCGCCCGGAACTATGGTCCCTACATGCATGGGCCATCAACGGGTACCCGCTAACCTCCCGGAGGGAGTGTTAAACACGATCACGCAGGCTAGAGCCCCGTCTACTAGACGGCTCTATTCCTCGAAATGGTCAGTGTTCTCTGCCTGGTGTCAAGCTCAGGGCTTTTCACCCGTGGACTGCGAGGTCACGGAAGTGCTCTCCTTCCTTCAGGAGCTGTTGGATAAGGGCAGAACCCCATCCACGCTCAAAGTGTACGTGGCGGCCATAGCGGCGTTTGCAAAACCGACGTCTGGCCAGTCACTGGGGAAAAACGACCTGGTCGTGCGATTCCTCAGGGGAGCTCGGAGGCTGAATCCTCCCAGACCCCCTTCAGTCCCTGTGTGGGACCTTTCTACGGTTTTGGAAGCCATGAAAGGTGCCCCATTCGAGCCAATCCATTTGTCAGACATGAAACTCATTCCAGCCTGACGATCCGACGGTAGCTGCTCGTATCTCAGCCTGCCTGACAGACATTTCTGGCTGGATGAAGGACCACCACCTTCAACTAAACCTTGCGAAGACAGAGCTACTTGTGGTCCCGGCCAACCCAACACTTCATCACAACTTCTCCATTCAGCTAGGCTCGTCATCCATAACTCCATCAAGGTCAGCTAGGAACCTTGGGGTTGTAATTGAT
Source organism: Gila robusta (assembly GCA_030770095.1). Lineage (NCBI taxonomy): Eukaryota > Metazoa > Chordata > Actinopteri > Cypriniformes > Leuciscidae > Gila > Gila robusta. Next base: position 153,617 of record JAVALU010001250.1, read on the forward strand.
GATCAGTTGAAATTCACAGACCACATTGCTAGAACCGCCCGGTCCTGCAGATTTGCCTTGCACAACATTAGGAGGATCAGGCCCTTCCTTACAGAGCATGCTACACAACTCCTTGTCCAAGCACTTGTTTTATCCAGACTGGACTATTGTAATGCTCTCCTGGCTGGTCTTCCAGCTTGCTCTGTCAAACCTCTACAATTGATCCAGAATGCTGCAGCCAGAGTAGTCTTTAATGAGCCAAAGAGAGCACACGTCACTCCTCTCCTCACAAAATTGCACTGGTTGCCAGTTGCCGCTCGCATTAAATTCAAGGCACTGACGTTTGCCTACAGAACAACCACTGGCACTGCTCCCTCTTACCTAAACTCATTACTTCAGACTTATGTGCCATCCAGAAACCTGCGCTCTGCTAGCGAATGTCGTCTTGTGGTACCATCTCAAAGAGGCACAAAATCTCTTTCTCCGTCCTTTACCATGACTGTTCCCTGTTGGTGGAATGATCTGCCTAACTCAACCAGAGCTTCTGAGTCAGTAGCCACTTTCAAGAAACTGCTGAAGACGTATCTTTTTCGGCAGCACTTGATTCAGTAGTATTAACACTTTCTCTTCTCTTCTATTCTTAAAAAAAAACAAAAAAAAACAAAAAAAAACACTGCACTTAAGTTAAACTGAGAGGGGTTATAGCACTTACGTATTGTTGTCCTACTGTTAGTTTTAACTGCTTCTATTGTTCTCATTTGTAAGTCGCTTTGGATAAAAGCGTCTGCTAAATGAATAAATGTAAATGTAAATGTAATGAAACACCTGTCTTTCAAAACGGTGTTTCTTATGGCTCTCGCTTCAGTGAAGCGCATAGGGGACTTACAAGCGCTTTCAGTAAGCGCGTCATGTATGGAGTTTGGGCCTAATGACTCAAAAGTCATACTCAAACCAAGGCACGGGTACGTGCCCAGATCCCTTAACACACCGTTCAGGGCCCAGGTTATTTCCCTGTGCGCCCTCCCGGTTCATGATGAGGAGGAGGATGCGAGTCTCCTTTGCCCTGTCAGGGCACTGAGAGCTTATGTGTACCGCTCGTCTGTTTTCAGACAGACCGAGCAGCTCTTCGTTTTGTTTGGCGGACGCTCCAAGGGACTGGCCGCATCAAAACAGAGCCTATCCAGATGGATAGTCGATGCCATAGCGCTGGCTTACACTTCTAAGGGCCTGCAGTGTCCTTTGGGTGTCAGAACGCACTCCACGAGAGGCGTGGCCTCGTCGTGGGCGTGGTCTAGCGGGATTTCCTTGCAAGATATCTGTATGGCGGCAGGCTGGGCCTCGCCGTCTACATTTATAAGGTTTTATAACCTAGAGGTTCCCGCCTTACAGGCCAAGCTGCTGTCGGTCTAGAATTCAGTACTATCTGCCCCGCTGCGCTGGCGCAGAATGCTGAGTTTTGCTTGTGGATCGCTCACTGATCGATAGAACAGCTCCATGGGTGTTGAATAACCCGTACTGTTACCCAGTTCAGGCTGAACACGTTCACCCTGTCTGCGTGAAATACTGTTAACATAACTAGCTCCTGTAGGATGCTATTTCATGGGGAATGATGCTTGCAGCCTCTCTTCTCCGACTCTCTGTGAGTCTATGGTGATTATGCACTATATGAGCCCCGGGCTACTGCCCTTGGGACTTTGGTGTCGGATCCCAGTACGCACGGCGTGTTACATTGTGTTCCCCATAGCGTAAGATATTACGCAGTACGAGAGATACTCTCGTAAAAGAACGTACTCGGTTACTAACGTAACCTCGGTTCTCTCTAGAGAGGGAACGAGTACTGCGTATCTTGCCGTGCTTACAACACGCTCTGGTTCGCTTCGGCGATGAAAACCAGTTTGTATCAGCCTGTCGAGCATATTTATAGGATGAGGCCACGCCCTTTCTGGCGGGACGTGACGAAATGGGCGCGAATTGCTCCCATTGGATATGGCGTCACGCAGGGCCGCTCTCGATAGGCTGCTGCTGTTGCCGCAGGTCAGCCAATATGTCAATACGCACGCAAGCTGTCTTGCCTATGTCTGCATGCTGCTGCACAGCGTTTTACATTAATACAAAATTAAGGATAATTTTTGGCTTCAATATCTCGTGGAAAAGAGGTTTTCCCCGTAGCGTAAGATATTACGCAGTACTTGTTCCCTCTTTAGAGAGAACCGAGGTTACGTTAGTAACCGAGTACGTGTTAATGTTCCCACTGTTCGATCGCGCCCGCGCTCTCTCTCTCTCTCTCTCTTCTCTCTCTCTCTCCTCTCTCTCTCTCTCTCTCTCTCTCTCTCTCTCTCTCTCTCTCACACACACACACACACACACAGACACGCGCCACACGCTCACACAACATATTCCAGCATCAGAGCTAAGGCGGGGCTACAGATTAGTCCCTAAAGAACTGTATTTAGTAGTTCCGGATTGTAATGGATTTGCTTTCTCGTCGGTAGTTTGACATGGATTTTAACCAGGGTTCAACAAAAGGTAGGCTCTAAATTACTACAGGGTACATTCCTGCTGCTGGTGTATAATGGGTGTGTCGTTGCGGCTCCAACCAACCAACTCGCGTACGTAGTTTTCAGTCAGTGGACTGTCATTGGCAGGCCAGAGCTAGCCTATGAGAAGCACATTTTATTTCAGTTGTACATGTAGCCTTGTATTACGGGCTGTGAATTAAGATATCCTACCTACAAGCCTGTTCTAATGCAGCGTTGTTACTGGATAAGTTGTTGATTATGGCTCGAAACGTGCTTGTGTCTAGTTTGCGAAGTAGCATCGCTAGCTAAAGGCTACCGCTAGCTAAAGGCTACCGCTAGCTATTACTGGATTTTAAAGATGATCTTTTTTTATGCACCCGTGTCATGTCATTCTTACCTTGATCTTGGTATTTACGTTTCAAAGCCATCATTTTCCCCCGAGAGTATGCCACAAAAGCAATCACTGTGAAACATGTACGTGTGTGTCTGAGGTGATTTAATTGCTACATCATAACCCCGTAACTCCAGCGCAGCAATACTTTGATGGTCGATCAGAACAAGGCAGAGTGCCGTAACTTCAGGGCAGCGCAACCGTAACTTCATTCGAGTGTTCAGGAGCAGCGAGAAACGAAGGCATAAAGCCGTAACTGACGTTACAGGCTTCTACCACAGTTTCCCCTTGGCTTTTTGAAGTTACGCCAAAAACATCATCTTATTTCCCCCAAAAAACAATCGAATTGAAACTTGATGTTTGTCTATATAATAAAACTTATGTTTATTGTCCTAAAAATGACAATAACTCATTTTAGCCAAAAATCGAAGTTACGACCTTTTGCCTTAGTGCGGCAGTATATATTTATTTATTTTTTTAAGGTGACGTAGTTACATGTTACTACATGAACTTACTATTGTAATAATGGTAAATTATGCATAATTACAAGTAACTAACCCTAATTGTAACTCTAAGTACATGTAGTTAATTAATAGGGGTGCAATGGATTGCAGTTGATCCGTGATCCGTACGGACCAGGCCCCACGGTTTCGCGCACATGTGATTCGCGGATTAACCGCTAAATTAATAACCATCATAGAGTAAGTTTATCATTTGGCCGTGTTTTGTCTTGCCAATTTACATATTCAAACCATTTTAAATGCGGAAGAAGAGGCGAAAATCTGTGTGTACAGCCGCACATACTCGAAGCGTGCGCACGCAGAGACAGAGAGAGAGAGAGAGAGAGAGAGAGAGAGAGAGAGAGAGAGAGAGAGAGAGAGAGCACACTATGCACACTAAACCCACACTAAGCGTATCCCATCATGCATTATGTTCGGGAACTCATGTGCCCCGAAAGAGAGAGAGAGAGAGGGAGAGAGAATGGCTGTGTTCGGAATCGCATACTCAGTGAGTAGGTACAATGAGTACTTACTTAATGAGCTTTCAATGGTTTCAATGGTTTCAATGAGTACTTAAAGGTGCAATGTGTAAAAAATTTGAGTATCTATTAACAGAAATGCAATATGACATCCATAACTATGTTTTCAGTGGTGTATAAAGAACTTACTTAATAAACCGTAATGTTTTTATTACCTTAGAATGAGACATTTATATCTACATAGGCGCGGGAATCCCCTTCTATGAAGGTCGACATATTGTGACGTCATGTTTCTACCGTAGCCGACAGCGAACAAACAGCGCTACAGAGCGCGTTTCGTCACTACCTTGAAAGAGAAGCCGCAGAAAGCTAGAAGCTAGCCATAAACACCGTGAGTAGTGACTTTTCCCTTGTCAGTGGTGTAAAATATGTAGTTGGATTGTTTCATGTAACTTAGTTCTTCTCCCTCGCTGTGTTATGGCTTTGCTATGTGGGGATAAATGCTGGTTACGTTCGTGAGACAGCTGATTAGTACTCTTGTCATTGACCGTAAAACAGTAACGTTACAGGAATCACCAACCCGTCGATCGCGGTCGACAAGTCGATCTTGGAAGCATTTTAAGTCGATCGCGAAGAGTTTTCAAAATCAGAGAAAAAAAGCCTGTTGTGTGTAGTAAACGGTGTCTAGGGGATGCGGAGGCGCGCGCGCTGTTACAATCATGCCATTTTTGCCATGCGGACGCGTCGAGTTTAAACAAGGCTTTACGCTTTAACCAGCTCAGCCACAGTAACAGCTCATATTTAGCCAGCTAAACTTTTACTACCCTGTTAGAAAAAATATATAGTTGCATATAGTTTCATGTGTTTCTTCTCCCTCGCTGTATTATGGGTTTGCTATGTGGGGGGAAATGTGCTGGTTACGTTTGTGAGACAATCAGCTGATTACTATTATTATATTATATATTAAGACCCTTGATCCTCACCTGACTATGGCTTTGTAAACTTTATCCATGATGTGGTTTATAATGGACTGTGGTACAGAAACAGTGACAATGTTACACATTCTTCTTGGCTTACTCTGGCTATTCTCTGCTGTCTCAGACGACGATATGTTTGTCCAGTTTCACGCACCGTAGCTTCTTCGAAAGGGAGGGGTGAGCAGTGGGCTGAGCCATTAGTGCAACTCGCAACCGAACCGCTAGATGTCGCTAAAAATCACACACTGCACCTTTAACGAGCGCTAAAAGAGTAGGTACTTTATAGCCAAATCTCGTTGAGTATGAATGCGATCCAGACATCATACGCCATGTTGACGTTATCATGTGACCTACGATGCGTTATCACACTTAAAAGATATGAACAACACATTTAATTCATCTATCTGTAAATATCTTGATATTGATGAAACTTGCTCATTTTGTGGTAGCCTATTGTTGAAGAAACAGCTGTCCATTATTTTGTGAATACATTTAGGGTTGATTTAAGTTGTTATATTTTAAACCCTACTAATGTGACCAACAGTTTTATCCTTATAGGGCCTAACGATATAACTTTTTATTAAGAAACCCCAACATCGTCATCTCTTGAATATGTTGTTAATTTCTTTATTTTATACCCAAAAAGTTTCTCCTTTAAGTTTTCCTCTTTGTCTTGATGAATTTACCTCTTGTTTGATCCCTCAGAATTTTTTATGTATTATGAAAAACTATTTAAAGATATTTAGCCTTGTTATTGTTCTTTTTTCCTGTGTAGCCTATAAATATCATATTATGATGTACACAAACCAATGCTCTTTATGTTTTCTGTTTTGTCATTATGATTGTTCATTGTTAGATACAACTATGGTATCTTTCCATGATCTTGTATGTAATAAGTTTAAATGATATGAGCGACAGGTGCACTAACACTTCATAACATCAGTAACTCGACAGCACAACCTAGAATAGTTTTCCTCTGCGTTTGTAATGTCTGCTCAAAGGAGACGGGCAGCTGCTCGAAGATCTCTCCTTTGGAGAAAACTGTTGATTTTATACTCGAAAAATTTAAGTATCGTTCCTTAAAAATTAATATTACCTCAGAATGAATTGCATTGTTAGCCCACCCCAAAACTTAAACAAAATAATATTAAATGCTGACCAATACTTAATTATATTACTTTTTTATATACTAAAAATGATATAAGGGACCGTTCGGTATTTATGGAATGGACCACCGGAGGAAAATAGGGGAGGGTCATGTCTTTTTATTCTTTGTTGAGGGGAGGGTCATCCAACTTTTTTTAGTCTAGGGGGAGGGTCACCCAACTTTTGTATTCATGAAAACAGCAACATTTCAAAGTGGCTTGTTTGATGCATATTTTTCCATGTAGATCAATTTAGCTCTCTCAGTCTCGGCCCCCATCGCTAGCAGATGGGTCTGACCCAACAAAAATCAGAAGCGAAAGATAAAGTTCATTTTGGAGGGTCGTAGAAAAATGTATGGCTGGCAAAGGGAGGGTCAAGTCTATTTTGACTATAGATCTCAAAACTCCTCCGGTAGCCCCTTAAATAAAAAACGAACAGTCCCTAATTTAATAAAACATACAAAATAATTTATTTTGTCATATGACATAGTTATGCATGAATACACACTAGATAAATGCAGTGAAACATCTCAATTGTCAGTCAAGCAATGAATTAATTAATGCATACATTAATTAAATAATTATATTTTATATACTGACAACAATAAGAAACATGAATAAATGAGTAAAAGAACAAATAAAAGTAACCATCACAATAAACAAATGCATATACAAGTCAACAACACATGAAACGTCTCGGTTACGTATGTAACCCTCGTTCCCTGAGTAGGGAACGGAGACGTTACGTCGGAGTACGACGAATGGGGTTTCGCTTAGAAAGCCTATCAACTTCGAGTATTACAAAACGAGCCAATGGCAAAGAAATGCCATGGGTCTGCGGAATTTGCATAGCGTATCTCCGCCTTACCTCGTGGGTATAAAAGGAGGACGCTGGCAACATGCAGGTATGTTTCTTCGCTGAGGAGCCAAAACCGAGGTCAGGCGATCCCCGCGAACAGCGGAAAGTGGCAGGAAGACGTCCCTTTCGTTGTCACTCCGAGTTACGTCGGAGTACGACGAATGGGGTTACCAGTCTAATCACGCCACCTTCTCAGCTGTCTTCCAGTGCCCTGCGTAAATCTGAGATCCCTGTCGTGAGACTAGCACGGACGAAGGACTCCTATTTAGCACAGGAACACCAAGGTACACTGGGGAGCATATCCCACAATTTTAGAGGAAATATGCAATTATTGCCAACCCAGAGGGGGGGGGGGGGACTTAGAGAATACACATATGACCCGAAGGATGCATATGGAGAACACTGGGGTGTCCAGCCGCAGGTGGAATATTTCAACCCCAGGGGTGGCAAGGTGGCTTGCCAAGGGAAAGACACATGCTCAGAGAGGCTTACAGTGGAAATACACATGTGGGAGTCGCTCAGGGGAGGGACCATGCACACGGGAGGCACCTAGCCGGCGCGCAGGCAATAGACACTGGCGCCGACGTCAGAAGTGCTGGAGGAACTCAGGGCTTTTGGAGAAGCTCACCTGAGGAAAAATCGCACGTATCCAGTCCGTGGAGTGGAATGGCGAGCAAGCGAAGACACCTGAGCGGGTCCAGTACTAGCTGGTTGAAGCGAGTACATGAGAGGACACTGGCTCCACTCGGAGATTATAGAATCTGGCGAATGTGTTCGGTGTCGCCCAGCCTGCAGCTCTGCAGATGTCTGTTAGCGAGGCGCCATGCGCTAGAGGCCAAGAGGACGCCACGCTCCGGGTGGAGTGGGCAGTCACATCAAGGGGGCACGGTCGACCTTGCTGCTGGTATGCCAAAGCAATGGCGTCCACTATCCAGTGAGACAACCTTTGCTTGGAGAGAGCCTTTCCCTTCAGCTTCCCACCATAACAGACAAAGAGCTGGTCTGAGGTCCTGAAACACTGCGTCCTGTCTACATAGGCGCGAAGAGCGCGTACTGGACAGAGCAGTGCCAAGGCTGGGTCTGCCTCCTCCAGGGGCAGCGCTTGCAGGTTCACCACCTGGTCCCGGAAGGGAGTGGTAGGAACCTTGGGCACATATCCAGGCGGGGGTCTCAGGATCACGTGAGAGTAAGCCGGCCCGAATTCCAGGCACGCTTCGTCAACGGAGAATGCGTGCAGGTCCCCTACCCTCTTGATGGAGGCCAATGCAACCAGGAGCGCTGTCTTCATTGACAGAAATTTAAGCTCGACTGATTGCAGAGGCTCAAAGGGAGCACTCTGCAGGGCAGTTAAATCCACTGAGGTCCCAAGAGGGAACGAGAGGAGGGCGAGGAGGATTCAGTCTCCTCGCTCCTCTCAGGAACCTGACGATCAGGTCGTGCTTCCCTAAGGACTTACCTTCAACAAGGTCGTGTTGTGCGGCAATAGCGGCGACATAGACCTTGAGGGTGGAGGGAGACAGCCTTCGCTCCAACCCGTCTTGTAGGAAGGAAAGCACGACACTGATCGAACATCTCTGGGGGTCTTCTCAGCGAGAAGAGCACCAGTTGACGAAGAGGTTCCACTTCAACGCGTAGACATGTCTTGTGGACGATGCTCTAGCGGAAGTGATGGTAGCCACCACCGGTGGTGGTAGGGTACTCAACCTGCCTCATCCCGTCCAGGAGCCACACGTGGAGGTTCCAAAGATCGGGACGAGGGTGCCAAGGGTGCCCCGTCCCTGAGAAAGGAGGTCCTTCCTCAGAGGTATGGGCCAGGGAGGTGCTGTCGCGAGGAGAACCAGTTCGGAGAACCAGGTCCTGGTGGGCCAGTACGGCGCAACCAGCATGACCTGCTCCTCGTCCTCCCTGACCTTGCGCAAGTTCTGCGCAAGAAGGCTCACTGGGGGAAACGCATACTTGCGGCCCTGCGGCCAGCTGTGTGCCAGAGCATCCGTGCTGAGCGTGCCCTCGGTCAGGGAATAATACTGGGCGCAATGGGTCGAGTCGTGGGAGGCAAACAGATCTATCTGTGCGTCCCCGAACTGGTCCCAAATCAGCTGAACCGACCGGGGATGGAGCCGCCATTCTCCCGGGAGGGGTTGAAGCCGTGATAGCTCGTCGGCCACACGGTTCAGGGCTCCGGGGATATAAATGGCACGAAGCGACCTCAGATGCTTTTGGCTCCATATGAGGAGGTGGCGGGTGAGTTGCGACATACGGCGGGAGCGCAGACCACCTTGACGGTTGATGTACGCTACAGTGGCGGTATTGTCGGATCGGACTAGTACGTGTTGGCCCTTGAGCACGGCCTGGAAGCGGCGCAGGGCAAGACGTACAGCCAGCAACTCGAGGCAATTGACGTGCCAAAGGCGCTGGGGTCCTATCCAGGAGCCCGCGGCAGCACGTCCATTGCACATGGCACCCCAGCCCGTGGTGGAGGCATCTGTCGTGACAACAACATGCCGAGAAGCTCGTTCCAGGGGCACTCCGGCCCGTAGAAAGCTGAGGTTCGACCACGGGGTGAAGGTCTGACGGCAGGTCGGAGTAACTGGTACTCGGAAGGTGCCGTGTTGCCATGCCCACCTCGGGACTCGGTCGCGAAGCCAAAGATGAAGCGGTCTCATATGAAGCAATCCGAGCGGCGTTGCCGCGGCTGCAGATGCCATATGCCCCAGGAGCCTCTGAAAAAGTTTCAGTGGGACCACACTCTGCCCTCGAACTGTCTCAGGCAAGTCAGCAGTGACTGCGCGCGCTCGCTCGTAAGCTGCGCGGACATGGCGACCGAGTCGATTTCCTTACCGAGAAAAGAGATCCTCTGCACGGGGCAAAGTTTGCTCTTCTCCCAGTTGACCCGAAGGCCCAGACGGGCTAGGTGCCGGAGCACTAGGTCCCTGTGTTCGCAAACCTGGTCTCGAGAGTGAGCTAGGATCAGCCAGTCGTCGAGATAGTTCTGGATGCGAACCCCGTGTTCCCGTAGGGGAACAAGGGCAGCCTCGACAATCTTCGTGAAGACGCGAGGAGACAGGGCCAGCCCGAATGGGAGAACCGCGTACTGATATGCCTGCCCCTCGAAAGCAAACCGTAGGAACGGTCTGTGTCGAGGGAGAATGGAGACATGAAAGTAGGCGTCCTTCAGGTCGATCGCTGCAAACCAATCCTGAGGCCGCACACATTTGAAAATGCGCTTGGCCGTGAGCATTTTGAACGGCAGCCTGTGAAGGGAGCGGTTCAGCACACGCAGGTCCAGGATTGGCCGTAACCCACCGGTTTTCTTCGGGACAATGAAGTACGGGCTGTAGAAGCCGGACTACATTTCGGCTGGAGGGACAGTCTCGATCGCACCCTTCGCCAGCAGGGTGGCAACCTCCGCTCTCATAATAGGGGCATTGCCACCGACCATAGTGGAGCGGACTCCCCTGAAGCGGGGAGGAGACCGCGCGAACTGAATCGCGTAGCCGAGCCTGATCGTTCGTGCGACCCAGCGGGACAAGTTGGGGAGCTCTAGCCAAGCTCCCAAGAACTGTACCAGCGGGGTCATGCGAACCACAGACTTCCCGTCGGTGGGGCAGCGAGGCGGTATGACTGGCCCGGACGTGGACGGCATAGCGGCCCGGTGTGGGGGCGCAGTCATAGACCGCGTCCTGACAGAGAAGACCAGGGAAGGACGAACGTTCCACGGGGGTCTGCTCTGCCAGGGGTCTGGCGACAGAGGGGGATGAGAGCTGCACGGTCCGGGGACGGCGCGTGCTGTCATCCGGCTCTGGGACAGAGGAGGACGAGGGGTGCACGGCTCGGAGGCGGCGCACCGTGTCGTCCGAGAACTCTGTGTGCTCAGGGATGAACGTGTCACTTCTTTAACCACATTAGGCTGCTGCCCACCCGGGGGTGAGCAGCGGAGAGTGGAAAACGAGGGATTCTCCCCCGGCCCTCCACCGGGGGAAGGAGTGGTCCTGCTACCATCTCCTGAGAAGTGACCATCATCCCTGAGCAGCCCGTCTCAGGAGCGCCGCTTAGCCCGGCGTTTAGACGGGTCCGCCGGACATCCTGCACATCGGACAGGTTAGCCACAGGCTTGAATGGTGAACATCACCTGACCCAGGGAGCGTGCGGCCACTTTCGTCGCTCGGGGAGCAAGGTCAGTGGCGGCGCGCAGCTCAATGAAGAGCCCCGGGTCAGTCCTACCCTCCTGCATGTCCATGAACACCTGGGCCAGGTAGACCAGCAGAATGGCCATGGCATGCAGTGAGGCGGCTGCCTGTCCTGGGCGCTATAGGATTTCGCCACAAATGTAGACGAAAAACTACAGGCTTTGGATGGGTGCTTAGGATCGCGCCGAGAAGAAGCACTCTGAGGACACATTAGCATCGCAACAGAGCGTTCAACCGGGGGGACCCCAGTGTACCCATGGGCAGCGGCCCCAGAGGGAAGGAAGGGCGGAGGAGATCAACGAGGGATCGCTGGAAGACCTGGGGTCTTCGAGGATTTCGAGATCTCCTGATGCACATCCGAGAAGAAAGGTATTGGGGTTAGACGGCGACGAGGGTCCGCGGCCACCCCAAAAACCAATCGTCCCGGGAAAGCATGGCCGTCATCTCAGGATCTGACTTGACAAATGCCATATGCACACCCGAAAGTGGCAGCACTGTCAAATCTTCACTTCCTGAAAATTCTTGCCTGCCCTGTGATGCTGCGATGGACAACAGATCCGATTCTGGAACGTCAAGGGAAAACCCGCGGGGGGTCCGAAGACGGGCCCGCGGGCATCCGGTGAACGTTCACGGGTTGCGTCAATAAAGAGGGGGGCGTGGGGCACGGACAGATAGTCGGCGCCATTGTTCCACACCAACAGCCTCAGGTCACCCTGGCCACCAGCCGAAGTAGCACCTCACGTGGAGAGTGTTAGATCGGGGTGTGGATGAGGGGACTCTCTCTCTAACGAGATCATTGAGTCTCGACCATAATGACGCGATGATCACGTTCCCGCGGGGAGAACGTGAGTCATCCACAAATGCTGCTCTAGCGCGATCAAGCCCAAGCACGCAGAGCAGAGAATGTGCCCATCAAAATCGGAAATGAGTCAACCGCGACCAGAAATGCACGGGCGAGCCGTCTTTAAAAAGACGTGCCGCGTGCGAGCTCTTTTGTGAGAGAAAGAAACTCTGAGAGTGTTGAAGCGCCCGGGGAGAAACACACTCACTGGCAAACCACTGCACAGATAAGCAGGAAGCGCGCACTCGCCGGGAGATCGCCGTCACACCAACACCAGAGAATCTCGCTCGTCTGTAAAGCTGACAGTTCAGAGATGGCTTGTGGAACGAAGGATTAACTTGGCTCCGAAGCGAAAACATACCTGCATGTTGCCAGCGTCCTCCTTTTATACCCACGAGGTAAGGCGGAGATACGCTATGCAAATTCCGCAGACCCATGGCATTTCTTTGCCATTGGCTCGTTTTGTAATACTCGAAGTTGATAGGCTTTCTAAGCGAAACCCCATTCGTCGTACTCCGACGTAACTCGGCGTGACAACGAAAGGGAACAAAGCTTTATTCAAACTACAAGCATGTATTTACAGGCGCTGAACCCCACATACTGCCATCTCAACACAGCGGTTCCCATTCTGCGGCTTTATTCTTTGCTGTGCTGCGCTTCACAATCTGAGGCAATAAGGGCCGGTGGAGTGATGGAGCATCTCATCCATGGCACCGTTTCCAGGATTCAGCTCCGGGCTCCTCATCCTCAGTGCTCACACCAGTCTGCAGACATTTCAGATCCTACAAAAATGCACAAACATTATACAAAAGCAGTCATCAACAGTAATAAGGAACAAATAAAATATATAACATATTTAGTTACTTTATAGATTTGTTTATAATTTACAGCACATTTGACAACAGTGAATTATCCTACATAGCACACATATATCATTCAGATGTCTTTTTCATGTTGTGATGTGCTCATCTGCAAAACTTATACAATATTTTCCTTTCAGATGTAAATAGACATTTTAAATAAGCGTGTTTAAGATGTATATGGTTATGTAAATCCACTTTAGAGACGTAACGTTACGTGTGCTTACTGGAGCTCCCCTGTTAGCTAGCTATACATAATAAAACATGTTTTTACAGCAAAATCACAACTATACTATACTGTCTAAGTCTAACTCCTTTACACCTTCAACAGTTAAACACATACGATTTAAACACAAGGAACCGTGTTTACTCACATTTGAAAACCCCCGCGTCGCTGATCTCCGTGATGTTTGATGACGTATCCTCTCGCGAGATGTCAAGGAAAACATTCCATTGTAATTTAAATGAATTAGATGCATATATTTTGGTTGTAAAAACATATGTGTTGCACTAAAGTGTTGCACATTTTATTTGTGCAAAGATGAGTATGGTATGTGTAGGCCTATTTTGTACATCATTAGCAACTGTTTTTATCACTTAATTAGAAGCACCACAATTTTAATTTTGTCTTCTGTTAGTTAAATAGCGACTACTGAACAGACATGTAGAAGTTTATTTTAAAATGCAAAAGTATTGAAAATATAATAAAATAAAATAAAATAAAAGCTCTGTAAACACTTTTTTTAAACATTTTTTGCAAGACTATAAGTGTGTCCCATCGAATAATCAAAAGTTCTACACACACTTGCAGTCTTTACGCCTACTTGAACATTTGGGCCAAATAGAGGAAATAGAAGAGAGAGAGAGAGAGAGACAGAGAGAGAGAGAGAGAGAGAGGCGAGTTTCAGACAGCGCTCTAACACCGATTGATTCCTCTTTCGCGTTTCCTTGCCCTTGAAACAGACACATACACACATAATTATGTCAAAATACCGTTTTGACGGTATGTATTCAGCATTCAGTCTTGGCAAGTATTCTCTCGGTTATGTTATAAGTGAATATTCCAATATTGTCTAATATTCCAGCTGTTGTCCATGCCATTAATGTTAATAAAACAACAAAATAAAGCTTTAACCAAGATAAACCTATTATTTCTACAGTGAACAAATTGTGTTATTTTACATCTAGGCCTAATTATTAATTTATGTACCTGTAGACTTCGTTAGACTTTGTAACTGTCTTATTTAGTATTAATCTCTGCTTGTAATTTGTGTATTTGTTCTTATTTTATCACTGACTGTTTTCACTTGTCTTTAATAATGTTTGAACTCTATCAGTTAGGCTTGTAGTTTTTGCTGTGGTATCGAAGTACATCAAGTGACCTTTAAAACAAGACCTTATGTCTTCAAAGCATTCTTGAATTACAACCATTTAAATGAAAAGCAAAGTTACATTTACATTGAAAAGTATTATAGTGATGCCATTACTTTCGTCTTTATTTGTATTTATTACCTTGTGTAATACAATGTATTTTCATGTAAAAACAAAAAAGGTCACTCTTTGGAATTTTGTATATCTGTCAATAAATATGACATTCATTGTGTATGAAATGCTTTTGTTTATTGTTTAGCAAAAGACTTGTATTGTACAATTTATATACAGGGGGGTATACAGGGGGTATACAGGGGGGTATGCTGAATACATACCCCAACCCCCCCCCCCATTATATATATATATATATATATATATATATATATATATATATATATATATACATATATATATATATATATATATTATATTTTTTTTTTTTTTTTATGTTTTTGCTGATCCGAAAAATGAGTAAGTACAATGTAAGTATTTCACCTTGAAATAAAGTGTAATATTTTTTTGGAATTTATGGAATATTACAGTTCTTATTATAAAGATATAATTATACACATATTTTTTTTTTTTTTTTAACAACCTGTCACTCACATGAGATCACAGCAATAGCAAACCCTGAATGGACTTCATAGAGACCAAACATGCCAGTTTTCCACTGCTAAAGTTATGTATGTCAAAATATTTGTTTTTAAAATGTTAGTTATCTTAATTTGTTGCCTTGTAAATCAGTTGTTGTAACCTCAGTTGGACTCTTGTCAGTTTTTGTCAACTCCCTCAGTATTACTGTCAGATGAAGGTTTTTGTTAATTTTGAAATAAATATTTTATTCTTTTTTTTTTTAGTTTATTTTGTTAAAATAAAACAACTGAACTACATGATATTATGTCTGATTTACCTAAGAACATTGGTTATATATGTTTAATATTAAAGAGAGTAGAGAATTAAGGAATTTAGGAACTGGATTGTTTATAATAACCCTAACCCAATACAAAATGTAGATAATGTACTTTATCACTTAGCTCATTTACTGAACACCATTATTACATAATTAAATATTTTACACTGTTGTTGAGTGGATCAGATTAAAATATAATTATTTTTAATATGTCTGACGAAGTTAACACACATTAAGTTATGAAGTGAATAAATGTACATTTTTAGAAAAAAAAAATCCCTTCATTAGCTGAGACCTTTGTCTACAAATATATCAGTTTATAATAATGTATTATTAAATAAGATAAACTAACTTCTAAAACAAGTTTTGTCCCTTATCTCAAGAATCAGTGATGCTGCTTGCATATTTAGGCTTGGTATTTTATGTTTATTTAACACTTTGGAACATTATTTTACCCATATTTTGACATTTTATTTAACTTTAGTCTTCACGAGACTTCTGAATCAAATTATATAAAGTGATTTTATATATATAATCACTTTATTTAATTTGATTCAGAAGTCTCGTCTTTGACCCAAATATCACTGAAAGACTTGAAGACAGTGACAGTATTTCTTATGGCAGAAAAATATTCATTGGATGCACTCAAGGACATATGGTAATAAAACCAACTGGGACCTTTTCATGTAAAACCACATATAGACACAAGGTGTCACTGTAGCTATGAGAAAGCATTAGAAGTTTGTTACAGGAATACTCTTCAGGAACACAGAAATTACTTAATAAACAGTCTTCCTATTGCATTGAGCTACAATAGGAGCATCTCTATAGTATCCAACAAATCAAACACCTCAATATAAATAAAAAAAACATTTGAGCTAATTTATACTGTTTTGCTAGAAAGAATGTGGACTAAAAAGTCTAATAAGGCTAATAAAATGCTGAAAATGTGAATTAGTTTTTTACAATCGCTATGACAATTTTTTCAATACATTTAACAAATTTCCTAAACTCTTAACACAGTTAGCACTACATTGGTCTGTGTAAGCTACACTATTAACACATTTATTGTTGCTTTAACACAAAATGCATACAATTAACATGAATTTAAAATGCTTGAACTTCTTTTACACACAAGCTCAAACAAGACCAAAACAATGGATTTTTACTGGCAAATTTACCAATGCTTTAACACTGTATGTCAGAACAGAAAACACCATGTTCTAAACCTAACCTTACAGGCTAAAGTCAAGGTAAACAGCTGTTTATATTGTGAATTGAAACACAAATATATCCCCTGTATTTTATTCTATTGTTACTGAGAAACAGCTGATTGAATTATGCAAATATATACATTTATTTTTATTTATTTTCTTTATTGCAGCAATTCTGTCTCTGTCTTCGTTTTTTCATTACAGTAACTGTACATTCTATAAAGCACTCTGAGATGGGTCTTTTTTTTTATTGAATTTCTGCAGCAAAAGACCTAAACCCAACAAAACAAAAATGTAGAGAGGCTTCAAAAGAAACTGCAGTGCAAAACACAATCTATGATCAATACAATATACTGTCTGTTGTATAAGGGCAGACCTGACACATATAAAATAATGCCGTTTCTGTAATTCCATCTGATGTTAGTGTTTTTATGACATTGTGCTATGATTGACTAAATCTTCCTGTTGGACGAGAACATATGTTAGTGTTTTGAAAAATTATTTGATTTTGAGACATGTTTGCAGCGTTTTGGTAGACATAGTGTATTGTTGCTAGTGTATTATTGTATTTTGAAAATTAGTGTTGGAGTTTAGTTTACAATGTGTGATTTTGAGCATGAAATTAACTGTTTTGCCAATTGTGTGTTGTAGGTGTGTTGGTGCGTTAAGAGTTTAGGAAATTTGTTATAAGTATTGAAAAAAATGTCATAGCGATTGTAAAAAACTGTATAAGTGTGTGTACAAGTATTTTTTTATATAATAATAATAAAACAAAAAAGATTCAGCAAGGATCCTGAATTTGTATTTATTAAGCAGCACAACTGTTTTCAACATTAATGATAAAAAATAAATGTTACTTGTACACCATACATCAACATATTAGGATGATTTCTCCATCAAGGGAATAAATTACATTTTAAAATATATTAAAAAAGAAAACAGTAAATTGGAAAATATTTCACAATATTACAATGTGTACTGTATTTGTATCAAGCATAAGTCTTCTTTCAAAAACATTAAAAATGTAAATGTGTATTGGAATATAATTCAAAAGCCTCTTCCTTCTGATATATCTACAAATGTCCAATTTGTTTCAAGAACCTTAATAAATATGTGTTTAGGTCAGGTTTTGTCTGTAGTGTGGGGACCAAATTAAATGTGAGTGTGATCTTGACGTGTGGGGACCAGGAAAAAAGGAGAACAGGTCTGTAAATGTTTGAAAACGTGCATGCGTGTTGATGGAGGAAGGTTGTATTCATTTATCACTGTTTATTTCCTCATGCCAGAGCTAATCAGTGACAGGATTACTGCTAACTGCCACCCAGTTAGTAGTGTAAGTGAAAAGAGCCCTCCAGCAGAACTGCACAGCAGCAGAGGCAGCGACTCCCTCTGTAGGTCTGGCCACGCTGCTCGCCCATGAGGCTCTCTAATCTAGCTCTGAATGAATCCAGCCTGTGCCACTGACTGCCACATCAGAGCTCAAGTGCTGGCCAGAGTGGATGATCTAATCGTTTCTCTTGGAGGTGTTGGGATAGCAGAAGAACGAGAGAGCGAGCGGGTGAATTAGAGAGAGAGAGAGAATGGGTGTGGAGAGTGGAGACCACCCACCCAGCGGATTCAGGATTCGGGAGGCCCAGACGTGGAGCTCCATTCTATGACCCTCTGTGCCGCCCGGAGCTTCAAGCTGGACCCTTCGCAATTGTGTTGCCGCCCTAATGTCCCCCAACCCCCACCTCTTTGCCTCCCTCGAGCTAACACAGGGAGAAAGAAGGGGGTGGTGGTAAACAGCCTGTCCCTGTCATTCCCTCGCTCTCGCTCTTCTTCACAGTACAATGGGAGGGAATGCAGAGGCTGAAGCACTTTTAGAGTGGCCAAATGCTGCAAAGGCTGAATGAAACATCTGTGGAGGCTCATAGCCTAAGGGGGAAATACTATTCTGTTGTGCACCAAACTGGCAACCTGTTTTTTTTCTGACCTTTTGTTTCTTTTTTAACTTGCCATATGTGAGCATACTGTATAAGTGATTTTTACAAGGGTGTGTTTTTATATGTTTTGTTGTTTGGTGGGCAGATTCCAACATATGTTTTCCACATTATTTTAAATTAATACATATTAAAAGCTGTTAGAGAAATGTAATGATTTTGTGGAAGTTATAAACTAGAAACACTGAAGTAAATATTCCTTGAGAGAGAGAAAAATAGGCAAAATTGCCAAAGAATGTACAATAATCAACTTTATGCCATTTTAAACTTCAGAGATTTCAGTAAAAACTTGTTTGAATGTAAATACTGAAACCATGTGGTTTGTCTCAATAAATGTTTTGCATAATAAAAGCATTCAAATTATAATCATATCCTTATAAAGGTATCAAAATATTTTGTGTGTGTGTGTCACAGAGCCTTTTTCCATAGTCTTTAAAGCATCTAATACTACCTCTCTGAAGCACCTCTATGATACGTACGATGCCCAGACATCCATCTGTAGTTTTAAGACTATTTGCCCATCTGCTATATTCTGCTGTATCGTTTATCAGATGTTTGTACACAATGTGATGCTTTCCAGATGATGAGCTCTGTGACAGAGTATGACATACTCAGCCCATATTCTCCACTAGTCCTTGTTGCATTCTTTTAGAAAAAAAAAAAAAAATAGTTATAGTAGTTTATTTCTGGAGAGTAAATACTCTATCCATGTCCACAGTTAAAAACTTTTTTTCCAGTACCTTTTGTTTTCATCCTTTTTGTCGATTCTTGTTACCCCCATTACAGAAAAAAAACCTGTCGGGTTTCGGGTCGGGTTCAGCTTAATGTTTCATAAATAGCTTTGGGTTCGGGTTTATAACTAAAGAAAAAAAGAAACGGACTTCGGGTTCGGGCTCAAAAAGTAACCGGTTGGGTCGGGTTAAATGATCTCAGGTACTGGCCGGGTTCAGGCTTCAGTTTAAAGGCCATGCAGATCTCTATCCTCCATGTACCCTAGTGGTCATTAGCAACATACACCGCTATTAAATGTTTGGTTCTATAATAAATGAAAATTTGTGTAAGATTGTAGTGTTGTATGAAATATACATAAAATTTAAGTTGTCATTCGAAAATGTTTACAGCCGTAGACCTGGTCCTAAAATTGGAGGAAGCCATAGACTGATAGATTGATTGATAGTGTAAAAGCACATTCGATTATTTACCAAGAAGACAATAAGAAATCTGCAAAACTACCTTACTTGTGTGCAAATGTATTCAGGACAAAAGCTGTTTTAATAAGGGTGGTCATAATACATTTCGATTTGATTTAGTTAATAGAGGTTAACTGACAAATAAAATAAATGTATGACTTTTTTGTTTTCAACACTTGCAGCATTTTTTCACACACAAAAAAACTTTCATTTCTCCAAGTGTCTTGGAGATGTTGCTACAGTTCAGTGTGTGTGTGTGTGTGTGTGTGTGTGTGTGTGTGTGTGTGTGTGTGTGTGTGTGTGTGTGTGTGTGTGTAAAAAATCTAACATGCCTAAACTATTTGCAACATTATACCGAACAATTATACTGTTGTTGGGGCTCAAGTCTGCATCTGTATAGCCACTTAAGATGAGCTCAGTTTGGTAATAGCTGAGGTTTGAACTTACAAGGCTTCTAATGCCAAAAGGTCAAGAACTATGAGTATTCAAACCTCTGGCCTGCTGCCTCTCTTTTATCCCCCCTCTCTATGAAAGCTTCCTGAGGGCTTCATTTGACAGACACTCGCTGCAGTGCCTGTATAAATCATTGTTCACATTGTTTCGCTTGCTTCTGCTTATATGCGACGCTCTGTGAGTCTCCTACTCAAGCAAAACTACGAAAGAGAGATTTTATTTGCAGGTGGGTTATTGGGGAAACGTAAATCAAATGCTTCGTAGCTGCTGTTTTGCTTGCTAATGGTGCATTGCAGTTGAAGATTGTATTAGCTGTAGCTGAATCTACTTGTGTGTTCTTGCAGCAGCTCGCACATCTTTACCAGACAAACCCGAGTGACCATTTATATAATTGTCACATGTGTTTTGTTCAGCACTTCAGCACAAGTAATTTGTAAGTTACAAGAGGTTGTCTTGAAGAATGTTCAAGCAGGAATATGAAACATTTTTTTCTTAAAGACCACACAAAACACATCCTGTTTACAATTAATGCTTCCACAAAAACACCCATAAAAGCAACATTAGAAAACAATCTCCAGAGAGGCCAAAGAAAAGACCAAAAGGTCTGGAAGTTTGAAGGGAAGAGATGCTCGTTTTGTGTTGTCTGTATGCTTTTCTTCCCCTGAACTTTCTGGATACAGTCTTAATGTCATATACCTGTATAGGAGACCAGGGCTAGTTGTCATACATTTTACGAACCCATTTAAATTATTAATTATTAACCACTGAACTGAACCAGGTCTATTGTATTAAAATGGATCATTGTTGTGTATGTTTAATCACAAGGCCCTATAGGGACAAATGGCTGATGTAGAATCCAGTTAGTGGGACCAAATGTTTCAGTTTTCCAGGAACAGTCCCTGCATTTGGTGGCATGTCCTCAAAAAGTTCTCTGGAAGGTTCCACCAGAAACCCAAATTGTCTCATCTTTTCCATATTTACAGTGCATATTTTTGTTTTATTTTTTAACTGTAATGGACCATCAATTCAAATAAATCCAATTCAATTTCAGAATCTGGACATTTTGCTTAAATGTACCCTAAACTAAATCTGATTCACATATTCCTTTATATGAGCATTACATGTATTCTGAACAAAATTTCAGTGCATATGCAGGGCCCAATATTGCTGCGTTCAAAAACGTAGAAAGCACCGCAACTGTCACCAGAGCTACCGTAAGCATAACTGCCATTTTTGTCTTGACATATCCAAAAAGAAAACTGACATCTCAGAGAATATGCCAATTAGTATTTTTGTTTTGTAAAGTCTGTAGTAAATATTCAGTCTCCTCTACTGACCAGTTTGTAAGACATAAAACTTACACATGTTCATCAGATGTATTTAAACATACATCATGGCACTGCATATGTGCAAGGTATATTCATATTCAAGGGGTTACTTGACAAACCCATGGCAATATTTTCCTGTTAAATAGATCATTCAGGATCCTTTCCTACAAACCCTTTCATTCGAATTGATTGAGATGTT